>JAXIVJ010004833.1:0-79274 GCA_036785665.1 Chirona hameri
ATACTTTGTAGTAAACTGTCAGGTCGGTCTTCCTGACCCCTCCCTCCTTTCCTATCCCCACCAGTGCATTGGTGCGTAGTGTTACACCGGGGACGCACCAGGGCCAAAGCTGGTTCATTGAGCGAATTTCGTCTCCGATGTATTCAGCACTTCGCAATGGATAACTTTCTACTCTAACCGAATTCAAATAATAATAACCTCACACATGCTTTTCTGTCTGGCTCCATTCCTACCGTCCACTACCACTGAGATCCACGACTTACTGCGGTTTCCGGTCGTCCGACGACCTATTATGCTGCCAGAGCAGACCTTACTAAATTCCGGATCACATGGTCGGAGCTACCGGACTAATTGCGACGGTAATCGTCAGAGTATTGTATAACAGTACTCATCACCGCCGACTTATCGCCGTCACCCGAACGCGAACGTGATGGGCAGTTAACCTTTACCCGTCGCCCGCGGCATTCTGTTCCCCGTTGGGCTGTCACGGGCACTAAAATTATCCGAGATTGCGGCTCCTTGTAGAGCAAGGTTCCGCAGATAACACTAGACTCCAGGACTCCGCGATGGACTTAACCTAGCTTTTTATCCGAACTGGATGGTTATCGTTTTGAGGTGCGGCACCGCCGGCTCAATTTCCGTACCACCTCCGGTGGACCTAATTTTCGATAATAGCCCTATACCGGGCTTCCGGCGACATACTGCGCCCCGTGGTGCTCCATCATCAATCCACGCCACGTCGCCACCTCAGCACCCTGAATCCTCTAGGGCATTTACACGAGGCGGATGGCCATTTCGGCCCTTCGGCGGAATCTTCCCTCGTCCCGTGGATGCTTCAACCACTAGTCGTCGTCACCGTCGTCGTCGTCGTCCGGGCCAATTCGACCCCTCTTTTGAAACTGCCGTCGCAGACCTACAAAAAGAACCAATAACGTGGCCGAAGCTACCCGACTCACTGCGGCGTGGGCCCGAATTGCCGGCTTATAGCGGTCACTCGACTGGAACGTATGGCATAAAGTATTACCCGGCGCCCGCGGCATTCTGTTCCTCCGCTGGGTAAGCACGGGCCCTAAAATCCTCCGAAGCCGTAGTTCCACTTGGAGCTAGGTTCTGCGGTAGACTAGACTCGGGAACTGCATGGTGGGCCTAGCCTATCATTTTATCCGGACCGGATGGCTATCGTTTTGAGGTGCGGCACCGCCGGCTCAATTTCCGCAGCAGCTCCGGTGGAACTAATTAACGATGATAGCCCTATACCGGGCTTCCGGCGACATCACTGCACCCCGTGGTGCTCCAGTCGCCAGTCCACGCCACGTCGCCACCTCAGCACCCTGAATCCTCCTAAGGGCATTTACATGAGGCGGACGGCCATTTCGGCCCTCCTGGTTTCCCAGGACCTGGCGTTACCAGGCTCTTCCGAGCACCCGTCAGTATTTCGCGACTTACTGCGCGCGATCCAGCTCACTTCTTGGCATCGCGGAATAGACCCTCTGACAAAAAAAAATCATCATCATCATCTAACTCCTATTTTCCTGGAAGCACAACTTTCTCCTTCCGAACTAACGTCCCCCACCGAAACCGGTCCATACATCTGATAACTTTGCTATCTCTGTTAAAATTATCACCTAGTTGAATTCCCATTTAGTTGAATTCCCATTCACCCACTTTTACCCCATCACCCGTCAGTACAGCAGACCGTGTCGGCAGGAATATACGGTCAAGGCCGCGACCGCATATTGTCTTTGCCTCCTTACGATCTTGTCAGTTATTCCACGCTGTCAGTATCCACCACGCTGCTATCGTCATACCTCCCTGGTGCGTTGTATCCTATTTGTCACCGGCTTTACGTGCATGGTTGTCCCTGGGCGTGCGTCTGCACGATTGTATTTGGTACGTACGTCTGTATGCATGATTCCATATGTTTATGTATGTATGTATGTATGTATGTATGTATGTATGTATGTATGTATGTATGTATGTATGTATGTACGTACGTACGTACGTACGTATGTATGTATGTATGTATGTATGTATGTATGTATGTATGTATGTATGTATGTATGTATGTATATATATATATGTATGTATGTATGTATGTATGTATGTATGTATGTATGTATGTATGTATGTATGTATGTATGTATGTATGTATGTATGTATGTATGTATGTATGTATGTATGTATGTATGTATGTATGTATGTATGTATGTATGTCTGTATGTATGTACGTATGTATGTATGTATGTATGTATGTATGTATGTATGTATGTATGTATGTATGTATGTATGTATATATGTACGTATGCATGTATGCATATATGTAATGTGTCTATGGGGTCGCTGGGACGGGATAACGACGAACTGTATGCCTGCATGCCCGTATGTCTGTATGCCTGTATGTATGTATGCATGTGTGTATGTATGTATTTTGTATGTATGCAGGTATGTATGTATGTATGTATGTACGCATGTATGTAATGTATGTCTGTATGCCTGCATGCCCGTATGTCTGTAAACCTGTATGTATGTGTGTATGTATGTATGTATTTATGTATGTATCTTATTACCAATAAGTGTGAGGAAGCGTCGCCGGCGTGATACAATTTGTAGTGTATATTGTGTAGTGTATAGTGCGTATGGTATATTGTGGGGTGTATATTGCGTAGTGTATATTGTGTAGTGTATATTGTGTAGTGTACATTGTGTAGTGTATTGTGTGACTATAGTGTACCACGGGTCGTGTTTCTGTCCTTGGTAATCGGTACTTGGTACTCGATACTCAGTACTTGGTACTCGGTACTTGATACTCGGTACTTGATACTCGGTACTTGATACTCGGTACTCGGTACTCAGTACTTTTCTGTATGTATGTATGTATGCATGTATCCATACATGCATACATACACTCAGTACTTTTATGCATGTATGTATGTATGTATCCGTGTGCCGTGCGCTGTGTGCCGTAAGATGTATATCCACAAACCTTAAAGTCATATCCAGAGTCACTACGGGCGTACTGGTCGCGATTCATGTGCGAATTGCGCCGAACTCGAGCAATTGCATTTACTCGGTTGGTAGAAATTTCACAGAAAAACACCAACTGTCCTACCTGAGCGAAAATCACGGGTTTCCCCCTCGTCACTGAAGGGTAGGATCGGCCTGGTCCCTTGTTATGAGCTTATAATTTCCTCCATTGAATGGGCGGCGTCTGACCAGCCTTGCCGAACCCTCGTTAATGACGTCATATGATTTGGGATGGGGCGCGTGGGGTCAGTGTCCGAGCGGCCGGTAGCGGCGGCCGGCGATCAGTGACCGTGACCGGGTGAATACTTGTGCGAATTTGCATGACGATTGATTCTGGCGTTAATTTTAACCAGTCAGATGAACTGGAATGTATGTTACATGACCGTTATTTTTATCAGACCGCCACAATTGAGCAAACAATCATCCCATAAATTCGCACTTGTTAAGAAGAGGCATTTCAATGCGATAATTATAAAATACTTCCTCAATTCCCCTTTCCATGGGGAATGTCTACTTTACTCAGTTTAGCTTGGAACTTAATACATGTTTGACATTACAACATATCAGATAAATGCAAGATTTTCGGCAATAAAAATAACGTTCGTGAACAAAACGAAATGAATAGTCTTGCAATTATCGGCAGCTTAGGGCTGTGTGGAAATAATATTAGCGCATATTCGACAATTCGTCAATAAGACTTGTTCATCAAAATCCTCACGACATGATCCATAAATGATCTGTTTGTATAAGCCGAAACGTTGAAATGATGTCATCAACCGTCATCAACCGGACCTGACATCACAGGCTGCGTAAAAAGGCTTACAGACTAAATCTCAAATTAAATACAGTGAAGTTAATTTTCCTTAAACATTTAGCCGGATTTGGAAATTTCACCAATCAAACCAAATCATCAACTGAACCGGATAATCGAATGACAAGGTTAAGGTATAATTATCGGTTACCCTGTCTGCTGGAAATCGGGTTAGCAATTCCTCAAAATTTATAGTACAAGTATTTCACATAAATTATCACATCACTCGGAATTTACCAGAAACAGTTGGCCTTCAATATATCAGTAAACATTGCTCACCAAAACAAACATTACACCTCGGAACCTTGAATTGAGTATTTAATTACATCGAGCCGCGACAAATTGCATTACCCTGCCTTGTAAGTATTGAAGTCACATGATGGCATGCCCCCCACATATATATTTCGTTAATCCCCCCCCCCATTTGTCGCTACATCAGTCGCTCATCGATATTCCTTCCTCAGTCAACCTTCAGTCACATCCCGAATTAGAGCAATAGGTAATTCACACAAGGGTTTATTTATAGAAATGGTGCACCTGCGTTATGAACATGACGTCCCCCCAAAAAAACCTATCAGTGATAACGGATCAGAATGAAACTTGTAATTTGAGCTAGAAAAATTTAGACTGAGGGTCACGACAAACGGACCAAGTTTACGACCATCTTATTGAACCATAATCGAGATGCTTCTTTGGTTAATAAGTTACACGATAATGAAGTCGAAAAACATGTTCCGTATACTACTCAGGCAAACCATACATGATAATTTGGAGCTCGCGCTCCCTGCCACTGGCACTGGAACACAACACAAATTAGCATACCGTGACTAAATGCCCAAACAAATTACCAACTGGCAGGGGAGTTATACAAAACAAAAACGGCCGAATGACTGCAAATTAAATTTTGTGGCACTGAGATGCACACACAAATTAACTGACAATGGGAGATAAGGAGGGAGGATTGTGCAGACTGTCCGACCTTACTTGATATAATATGCGGCTTCTTTCTCCAGTATGAATTTACAGCACTAAAAAAACAGCAAATCTTGAAGTCCCTCACCGACTTAACTCTTTTGCGTCTGCCTTTCCAACCTTAGTTGTGGTGATGGTACTTGGCACGGCTTCTTGTTACCCGTATGAATTTAGCAAAGAAAACAAACACCACATCTTCATGGTCCCAGTCCTTCAGCCTAAGTCACCACTTCACCTCTGAGACTCAGAGCCGTGACGCCTCGCCTCGCGGCGAGACGCCACAGCCCAGCCTCCGTCCGTCCTCTCTCACTCCCGACTCCGCTCTGATTCAATCTTGAATTCCCCCTCTCTAGCCTGAATCCCCCGTCTTCTCTTGCCAGACCTTTTATCATTTCTGATTACAAAAATTCAGGTCAGTTGCCAGATTGGCGCCTTGCTGCCGTGAATTTCTCTTCCCACTCGGTTTTAATTTTCGCTCCCCGTTTGCCGGTCTTTCATTGGTCCTTCTGACCCGGCTGCAGCGGCCGGTGGGCGCATGCAGCGGCCGGAACTGCTGGCTGCAGCGGACCCGGACCGGCGCTCGCTGACGTGATTTAGGTCAGATCCTGCGTAGAGGCTGCCGCCGCCCGCCCTCCGTCACGGGGCTGGCCGGCTGGCGCTCAACGTCTAATGGTGTCGCTGGGTCGGGATAACGGCGTCGTTTCATGGGCCGGGTGTGTCCTTAACAGCGACGCCCCGCCGATGTCCGGGTCAGAACGAGGGGTCGGGGCGTGTTTGTCGCCTGCCAGGTGGTCTCGGGCCGGCGCCTCCCGCTCCCGGGAGCTTCTCGTCCACCCGGTTCTTGACATATTTAATATTTGAATATATACAGTTTTGCAACGTTTCTATTCCTTTGTTTTTGTGTTGCTCTCATTTGTTTCTTTTTATAGAATTTAGATATAATTTAAAATGTGTCTCGCTTCAGCTTAAAAAGTAAAAGTTGAAAGTAAATGGTGATCGTCATTATAAGACTGTTTCGAGATGCCGTAACCATTCAGATCCATTCGAATATTAGACGCCGTAAGCACTCAGAATTATCCGCATATAATCATATCCGGCTGAGATGCGGGCAGCCAAACTTAAACGTTTTCCATCCGGAGACAATAATTCATCATCCGTAGACGTTTATCATCCGGAGACAAGAATGCCGCATCGACGTCACACTTTGCACTTATACCGGAAGTTCCTGAATCGCTCAAAACAAGTATCATCCATGTTTCCCATTTTTTTAAAAGCATTTCTTCTCAAAATGAGGTGGTTTTAAGTGGGTGCCCGACAACTCACAATTTACCAATTTGGCCACCCGTGGGAGGCAATTATGACATGGTGCGCTAGCATGCCAACGCAGGACGGTGCGATGCAGCGGGGAAAAGAAGAGGATACGACAGAACCTTGGGCTACCCGATACGCGATATTGCATAACAGATAACAGATTGATGCATTCCGGTACTTATTCGTTACGTGGCAGCCTTGGACAAACATTTTTCAGAAGACAATTATATGTTCGCACAGCCAACAACGCTAAACAAAGCAGAAAGTAAAAAGAAGAAGCAAAAGTTGACCAAATTGAATTTAAATAAATTGAACGGCTAACCCGAATCACGTAAGGTCTGATATTCATATGCAGGTTGAGCTTGTGAGCTTGCAATGGTCCTGAAATGAACTTTTTGCGTTTGTATCATCAATTCTATTATTGACATACCCTGAATAATATTTTCCCTTTTGCCTCAGACACAATTCAACTGTTGTTCACTTCCTTGGAACTTTCCAGACGCGACTTAAGTGCCTTAGATTGCGACAGCATCTATTCGGAGAAATCACCTGAAATCCAGATAAATGCCTGTATCGTCGTTTCTGCGTCCTGGCTTGATGCAAACAACGATTAATAAATCGTTTTCTCGTGAGCTGTAAATCAATGGTAGTCAAAATATGAATGTATTGCATAATCGCTTGGCTCTGATTTCAGTGTATAGCTCTATTTGGGTATCATAAACTTTATCCATAGGATAATTTTCCTGTGCGGCGTTTAACTACGGGTCAACAGAATACATTTTTTTCTCGTAAGACGATAACGATCCTTAATAGTAAAAATGGTAGTAAAATTGTCAGAGGGCTTCAACAGTCTGCTGTGAAAATTTGATTCCAGTATCAAACGGTGCATTTTAAATGTATCATGAGTTTTGACTTGCCGTTCAAAGACGATACGTGTTTTAATCACGCACCATGATTACCATGACAACTGAGTACTGACTCTCCATTGACTGAATCATTACGTCGTAATACGTAATGAAAGTAAGGCAATACATCTGGGTACCAATATGTTGTTCCTGAGAGCATGAACAAAACATAACAATGATGAACTTCGATTTTTCCCACAATATACCTACTTATTTGGATCAGCTCTTTTAATTCTATAATTGTATCTTTTTGTGCCTGATTCGTATCGCATTGTCCATCTTCTCCCTCTTCATTTAACTCGCTCCTTTTTTCCATGTCTTGGCTCACTCCACCTGGATTATTATGTTTACAGTCATCGTCAGACTATTATGTTTACAGTCATCGTGTTGGCTTCACTGCTGACTCGGTGACCTACCCTCCCCGTCAGTGTCAGAAAAGTGGTTCCACGATCTAAGTTCGCAGAACATTTTTTTTTTTTGCCAGCGGCGGGGCATTTTTTTAATGCGTACACCAGTCATTTTTTCGTATTTTTATACGCTTTTCTACACAACCTATTTTCATATATGCCAATATATGCATATATTCTGATGTGGAAAGTTTATTAATCGTCAGTCGTATTTCCTGTACAGATATGGTCTTGGCGTCAGTCGGGGACCGAGACTCCCGGGTCGTATGTTAAAATGGTACCTTGTATCGTTGCGTATGCGTATATGGAAAACTGGGCTCAAGTCCCAGTTTAAAGTACTTGCCGTCTTTTGTATAACGTGTTTAGTGTCCCAGGGTTATCCATGGCCCCGACGACGATGGTATCGGTGGTGAGTTTTAACCTAAATACGCAACAACTTTTTGGGGAGGGTTTTAAAAGTTTTTGGTTTAATTTTTGGAAAAGTACTGGTTTTCCTTCCCTAAATATTTCGAATGTTGGGAATTTGGAGGTTCCGCCTTACGATTTACTTTGACAATTTTTGTCGCATCACTGTCACGTTCCGGCCATTGTTCGGAAAGTCAAGTCTCAGTCTATGTGTTATGCTCGTCAGCCATTTGCACCCGCAGTCTAAAAAAATCATTCTTTACAGTCAAAGTTTTCACGGAAAAAAACTTCCAAGTTCAGAAAAATGGAGAACCGGGCCACTTTTCTGACTCTGCTCCCCGTCCTTCCACTTCCGAGAATACCTCACCCTCCCCCGTCTCTGACCTGTCAGCTGTGTTGGGGTCCGTGGCCAGGGGATCTCAAACTTTTTGGTACCGCCCGGTGTGAACCCGACCAGTATGTGCGATACTTTTAAGACAGACTGTACATACAGTTGTATAACATATAGGCATACAAATTTGTACACGGGCGAACGGTAAACATTTGTTACAATAATCAATCATCGAAATCTCCCAGAGGCAAATGTTATCGATGGATAACGTGGCCAGGGGGTCGGAACTCTGTTATGCCTACTATTCGCCTAGCCTTTTCAGGACCCACCGATTACCCTCCTGTAGATCACAAATTACTGCAAGCTGGTGAATGAAATTTTCATATGATGGGTAAAAGTGCCAAGCCAAAGGAAGCGGGATCGCTGTTAGCACATACTAAGCGTGGACAACGAATGTCCAGGAAAAGATGGCACAGGAGTGATACGCATGTGTCGCTTGAGTATCTTTGTTTGTTTCTTGGGGTGTAAGGGCGCGCCGACTCCTTAGGTCAATTTGTGCCCATCGCTTAGATATCGATGCGCGCCAATAATCTCTTTTACATCAAGCATCGCAATAACAAATGGGTAACCGCTTCTATCGCAACAATGTTTTTTTTTTCTCGGATAGCCATGTGCATACTTCTCCAGGTGCAAAGCTGAAGCTAGTGTGCATTGTGTGAAGCTAGTGTGCATTGTGTAAGCGTCAGTGAAGACAAACAATACTATGTGCAGGTGTGGCCCCGGCCCGGTCTCCCGACCGGCCGGTGGGCTCGGTCCGCCTCTGCGACCGATGCCTCGGGGGCATCGGTCAGGCGAGGCGAGGGTGAGGCCCGTGCAGTGGCCAGTGGTCACTCGGGAACTGGGGAGTGCCGGGAGCGGGTCGTGTTCGCCTGTGGTGTTATCGTTGTTAATATACGCGGAAGAAACGCAACATGTGCCAAGTTCATACCGATCGTGATGCCATTTCTTTATGTGGTCTAATGATTATGACTAATTCGGTAATTCGGTATATGTGGATTTACTGCGACCCTAACTTGTCCTTACTCTTTGTCAAGAAGCGGAGGATTTGCCGCGTGTGATTTATGTAACTAATGGGGAAATGTTTGTTGTTCAAAGAGTCCTTGAACAACAAACATTTCCCCATTAGTTACATAAATCCAACGCGGCAAATCCTCCGCTTCTTGACTACACGTTGTGAAGTGGATCAAACAGTTATCACTACATATTTACCGATGGCTTCACCATCGAGTTCACATATTGCAGTTTTGATGAACGCCATCACCATTTGCAGGAGTTTGAACTCATCAACGGAATTATGGAGCGTTAATATTGCGATCGGTGATATTATGTGCTCAGCGTACTCTGAACTCTCCGAGCATCAGGCCGATGGGCCACTCAATTTATACGCTCCATGGCCGGCGCGATTATCGAGTGGGGCGAGTCGTGCTTCCTACGCCAAGCAAAACTGGGGTGACTAACGCAGGATACAATGCGACTTGCGAAGGTTTATTTTTCTATTTAGATCAGTGGTTCTCGGCGTCAACGGCATGGTTACTCCCTTTTGGTAACTAGAATGACTCGTAACTTCAAGCTATGCGGTACAGTATAACTTCAGGCGTTTGCTACTAGTGCCATCTAGGGACAGGAATATAAGTAGACATGTGCCCAGCTGGAGATCCCCAGCTGTTGCTCCCAAGTCTAAAGCAGTGGTTCCCAGCGTATAACAACACGTGCACGGTAACACAGAGCTGAATATCATTTAGCAGTAACGGGTTCTGACTTCTGATGCTCTGCGATAAGGCGGTGACAGTAAAACAAACTGGGATGTATGTGTATTGTGCAGTGCGCCATCATCAAACTAACCAGTAAAACGCCCTTATTGGATCGGGAACCGAGCGGGTTTTGATCAACGTTATTTCCTAATGTGAAAGAGCATTTAAATATTTGTTCTGAGTTAAACAAGACATGCCAGGGACGGTGGTCACGGCAGCCGTCCTTCGCCGGTCGCAGGCGGTCACGTGACCGGGGGTTCAGCAGGGGCTGGCCGAGCTCGAGGTCGGTGGGTCGTGACCACAAGTTGTGAAACCACCACCATATAAGGGAAGACAGGGTTGTGCGTCGGCGCTGCTCCTAAACTCGGCAACGTAAAATTTCAAAAAATAATGCGACATTCTAACGACATGAACATTTTTGTGTGCAAACTTTCCGCTACACCAACCGGGTAGTCGTGTGAAGAAATAAGCCTCTGAAAACCATGGCTACGGTCGGGCCGCTCATACGCGTAATTTTCCCCACTAGTTGAAGGAATACCTCACGTCCGCTCGGTAATCAGCTAAAACTTCTCACTTGCTGCTCAATCGCCGTTACCCCCCCCCCCGCCGAGGGCTCTATTACCCCAAATGGGATAATTATCCCTACTTGAGAATTATTGATTTATATGGTGAGGTCATTTCCCGCCAACTTTCGTTAGATTGAAGGATATTACAGTGTAAGGTAGAGGATCTCCAGCTGTAGAGGATCTCCAGTGTAGAGGATCTCCAGTGTAGAGGATCTCCAGCTGTTAATCCAGGAGAGAAACGAGCACGGTTCTCTCCTGAATGCCGCATCACGTCAGACAATGTATCACGTACAACCATGCTTTGCATCACGTCAGACAATGTATCACGTACAACCATGGTTTGTATGACGTCAGACAATGTATCACGTACAACCATGGTTTGCATCACGTCAGACAATGTATCACGTACAACCATGGTTTGTATGACGTCAGACAATGTATCACGTACAACCATGGTTTGCATCACGTCAGACAATGTATCACGTACAACCATGGTTTGCATCACGTCAGACAATGTATCACGTACAACCATGGTTTGTATCACGTCAGACAATGTATCACGTACAACCATGGTTTGTATCACGTCAGACAATGTATCACGTACAACCATGGTTTGTATCACGTCAGGCAACGTATCACGTACAACCATGGTTTGTATGCCGTCAGACAATGTATCACGTTCAACCATGGTTTGTATCACGTCATACAATGTATCACGTACAACCATGGTTTGTATCACGTCAGACAATGTATCACGTACAACCATGGTTTGTATCACGTCAGACAATGTATCACGTACAACCATGGTTTGTATGCCGTCAGACAATGTATCACGTTCAACCATGGTTTGTATCACGTCATACAATGTATCACGTACAACCATGGTTTGTATCACGTCAGACAATGTATCACGTACAACCATGGTTTGTATCACGTCAGACAATGTATCACGTACAACCATGGTTTGTATCACGTCAGACAACGTATCACGTACAACCATGGTTTGTATGCCGTCAGACAATGTATCACGTTCAACCATGGTTTGTATCACGTCATACAATGTATCACGTACAACCATGGTTTGTATCACGTCAGACAATGTATCACGTACAACCATGGTTTGTATCACGTCATACAATGTATCACGTACAACCATGGTTTGTATGCCGTCAGACAATGTATCACGTTCAACCATGGTTTGTATCACGTCATACAATGTATCACGTACAACCATGGTTTGTATGACGTCAGACAATGTATCACGTACAACCATGGTTTGTATGACGTCAGACAATGTATCACGTACAACCATGGTTTGTATCACGTCAGACAATGTATCACGTACAACCATGGTTTTTCACGGCTGGTTCTGAACATGCTATCACTGACTAGGGTCGACCGCGCCACACCCCTGGACCAGGGTCGACCGCGCCACACCCCTGGACTAGGGTCGATCGCGCCACACTCCTGGACTAGGGTCGATATCCGCGCCACACTCCTGGACTAGGGTCGATATCCGCGCCACACCCCTGGACTAGGGTCGACCGCGCCACACCCCTTTACTAGGGTCGACCGCGCCACACCCCTGGACCAGGGTCGACCGCGCCACACCCCTGGACTAGGGTCGACCGCGCCACACCCCTGGACTAGGGTCGACCGCGCCACACCCCTGGACTAGGGTCGACCGCGCCACACCCCTGTACTAGGGTCGACTGCGCCACACCCCTGGACCAGGGTCGACCGCGCCACACCCCTGGACTAGGGTCGACCGCGCCACCCCTGGACTAGGGTCGACCACGCCACACCCCTGGACTAGGGTCGACCGCGCCACACCCCTGCACTAGGGTCGACCGCGCCACACCCCTGGACTAGGGTCGACCGCGCCACACCCCTGTACCAGGGTCGATATCCGCGCCACACTCCTGGACCAGGGTCGACCGCGCCATACCTCTGGACCAGGGTCGACCGCGCCACAACCCTGGACCAGGGTCGGCCGCACCACAACCTGGACCAGGGTCGACCGCACCACAACCCTCGACCAGAGGGTCGACCGCACCACAACCCTGGACCAGGGTCGACCGCACCACAACCCTGGACCAGGGTCGACCGCGCCACACCCCTGGACCAGGGTCGACCGCGCCACGTGGGTGAGTGAGACGAGTACTCGGTATTGGCGCGGCGCCAAGGGATACCCGATTCAAGCTAGCTATTTTAATGTCTGAACTAAATGCCGCGATACCTATTGGATGTTTGCTCAATAAATCAGTATCAATGGAGCTAAACTTCAATCAATCAAGCTTCAGCGTCACGATGGACTAGTGTTTTACATACCTCTCATGTTAGACGTCGATTCAGCGGTTGCCGGATATCTACGAGTTCTACAATATCGGCATCGTCACAATGATTTGAGAACGTAAGTGATGATAGGTTAGTGGCATAGTTTAGTACGGATGACACCCAGGCTCTGGTTTCTGGGAGGCCTGGCGATGTTGGTTCCCTGGTAACTTCAATGGAGCAAACTCTGTCACAGCTCTCCCGATGGTTTGGCAAACATTGCCTAAAATCAACGCAGAGAAAACACAGCTTATATTCTCGGCTCTCGTCAAAACGTTCAGCGGCTCCCGGCATCGATTTCATGGGAGCCAGGCACGTAGCCAGGATTTCGTCCAGGGGAGAGAGGGGAGGGGGAGGGGAGGGGGGCTCGAAATAGCCCCCTTCCCAAGCGTTGAAAGGGCCAAACAAAACGGATGAAAAGGCACGTTACAAGGATGGAGAATGCAGTATGACTGCAATGGCATGGGCCATGCCAACTTTTAGGAGCTGAGGTTAGCAAACTGCCATATCAACTTTGGAACCAGCGAAACCAATTTGGAATCAGCTATACCCACTGGCGGATCCAGCCGCCGTTTTTTTTGTGTGGGGGGGCAACTTTTTGTGGCAAAAATGTACCACCATTTTTTTCTCCGCGGATTTGGGCCGGTCATCTTATTTTGGTATTCGAACATAAGAAATTAACTTTTCAAATTCACAAAAATGCTTTTTTTTGTGGAAATCCGAGATCGTCATTTTGAAGAAAATGTAATTTCCTTTATTTTCACATTTGTTATTTGCTCTTCCGACCTGTTCAGGGACTCATCTGGTATCCGCGAAAAGACATGATGTGGAGTGGGTGATATAGATTAAATACAAAGAGGACTTACTCCACAATACAAAGATTAAAATCGGAGCTTTCGGGTATATTGTAACACCCTTCGGTAGCGATTCAGGCATTCAGTAACAGGTCATTGCTCGTCTTAAAGACGAGCAATGACCTGTTACCAAATGCCTCTTAAAGGAAATAGTTCACCTTCAACATGGGATTTTGAACTGAAATAGCAGTTTTGTAGCCCGTGTTGAGAAATCCTTATCTGCAACTTTTCTTGGCTGAAAAGACTCTCCAGCCGAAGATATTTGACTTTTTGGCGAAGGAATGCGGCGCATATATGATATACCGTACCGTCTGAGAGTGCCAGCACTGCATGGAGCATGCGCAGACCAATAACGCACACCATAACATTAATAATTTACGACCTTCTGTCCTGAATTGGCGCGATGTAGGACCATTTTTGAAAAGAAACTGTATTAAAAAATATAATAAAATCGTGTTCTGAAATTTTTCCAAAGGTGAACGATTTCCTTTAATCGCTGACGAAGGGTGTTACAATATACCCGAAAGCTCCGATTTTAATCTTTTTCTTGTGGGGTAAGTCCTCTTTGTATTTAATCTTCATCTGGGATCTCTACGTGCTTTGGGCCCTTCCGGTCTGACCAGGGACTCTTCTGACCTTCCAAGAAGCCCCTCTTGTGTGTCAAGGGGCCCATGCGGCCTGTTCAGAGGTCCTTCTGACCTGGCCAGGGACTGCACTGGCTGCTTTGTCACCCTCCCGACATGATCAGGGGCCCCTCCGACCTGCCTAGGAGCCCCTCCAGTCTGGCTAGGAATTCATCCGGCATGTTCAAGGGCCCTTCCGACCGGCCCAGGGACCCTTTCGGTCTAGCCAGGGGCCTCTCTGACTTGCCCAGGAGCCCTCCGATCTGCCCAGCGACTCTTCTGGTCGGACTGCGCTGGCTTTGTCGCCCTGCCGACATGCTCAAGGGGCCCTCCGACCTGCCCTGGGGCCCCTCCATGCTGGCTAGGGGACAATTCGGCATGTTCAGGGGCCCTTCTTACCCGCCCGGGGGCCTTTTCGGGCGTCAGGGGCCCCTCCGATCTGCACAGGGGCCCTTTTAACTTTCCAGGGGCCCTCTGGTTTGTCTAGGGGCCCTCCAGCCTTCTAAGGGGCCCTTCCGAGCTGGCAAGGGACTGGGCTGGCTGCTTTGTCGCCTTGCGACATGCTCCGAGGGCCCTCCGACCTGCCCTGGGCGCCTCCGTGCTGACTAGGGACCCATTCGGCATGTTCAGGGGCCCTTCTGACCCACCCAGGGGCCCTTTCAATCTGGTCAGGGGCCCTTTGAACTTCCCAGGGGCCCTCCAGCCTGCTCAGGAGCCCTTACGACCTGGCAAGGGACTGCGCTGGCTGTATTTTCGCCCTGCCGACATGCTCAGGGGTCCCTCCGACCTACCCAGGGGCCCTCTGTGCTGCCTAGGGGCCCATTCGACGTGTTCAGGGGGCCCTCTGAGTTCTGATCCCGCGCAGGGGCACTTTCGGTCTGGCCAGGGGCCCCTCTGACATGCACATTGCACAGGGCTCTTTTGAACGTCCAAGGGGCCCTCTGGTCTTTCAGAGGGGGCCCTGGCGACCCTAAAGGGACTCTGAAGTGCTCTAAACTCTCTAAAGACTATGCTTCGCGTGGTAAAGAGCCCATGTTATAGCGCTTCGCGCTGTCTCGTCAGCTCTTTTCGGCGCTCGCAGCTCGCCGAAAAGGGCCCCCTGGCCTCCAGGGAGGGGCGAGCGCCCCCGCCCCCCCCCCCCCCCCCCATTGGCTACGTGCCTGATGGAGCCACTATCGTCGGTTCTCCCACTGTACGGAATCTGGGAGTCGTCTTCGATCAGAGAATGACGTTCTCGGCTCACATCGATGCCGCTGTACGTCGATGTACCGGTACACTGTGTGGCCTCAGCCACAGTGCCACAGCCTACTGTGATTCAACTGTGGAAGGCCTGGTGATTTTAGCGATACGCTACTGTGTGACCGTCTATGGAGCTACCACAAAAACTCAGCTATGTCGCCTTCAGCGAATGCTTAACTTTGGCGCTACAGTCATCTCCGGTCGGAGAAAGTAAGACCACATCAGTGGCGTGCTACGAGAGCTTACATGGCTCACAGCCGAGAACACGTTCTTATATCACGGCCTCACAGTTCTAAACAAGATCCGGTGTCCATCCGAGCCCGAGTCACTCGCCCATGGTCTTATCTCCAGACACAACATTCACCATCGCTCCACTCGGCAGTCGGGCCAGCTTGTGACCAGACTTGTATACGATTCATTTTTTATCTCTCTCGAAAGATTCAATCACGACTCAAAATCAACATTAGTCGATTCAATCACGACTCAATCAGACCTTCATTTGATTCAATCAAAGACTGTGAGCCAGAGCTTTCGACTCAATCGATTCAAAATGACCTTGAGCCATATCAGTCCCGACTCAATAATTTTGAATCATATAACGACTCAATCACAACTCAAACTATGACTACATTTGCAACTTATAACTGAGAAGTGATTTGATAGTGCTGCATCTGCATTTATATGTTGAAATTGTTGATGGATATTACCTACATGGTTGAAAACTTTAAGTTTTGGAGGTTTCTTTTTAGCTTAAAATGTTTGTTCATTGTTCGCGAACCCGACTCAGTCAGCTCTCTAAATATTTGTTGTCAACTCAATCATGGTTTCTACCTGAGCTCTTCGATTAAATCCGAGTCAAAGCCAAGTCCTTACAATTTTAGCGACTCAATCAGTTTGAGTCGCAAAAACTGCTCGATTCATGAGTCGCGACTCAATCAGAGTTGAATCGTATACAAGTCTGCTTGTGACCCCTCAGATAAAATCTGAGTCGGGAAAGCGCAGGTTGTTATACTCTATCGCGAGTCGTGGCCAAATTCAACGGCCTGCCAGCAGCGGCCATGTGCGATATGCAGCCCTCACTTTTTAAAGGCGAGGTGCGAAGATGGCTCTTAACCCGCCATTGACTGGGGGGGGGGGGGGACGGTTAACGCCCCCCTGATGAACTTTCGTAATAGCTCAAAAACAAATATCGCTATCAACGTGAAACTTCAGGTACCTTCTTCCACATCGATTTTATAAATTTCGTCGAAAAAAATCGAGTTATAGCGAATTTAGTGACGTCACTACACACGAGTTTGACACAAAAATCAGCTAAACTTTAACCCACGCACTGCAGGGGGTTTGCACCGAACACGAACTGCAAGGGTGATTTCCGCCCCCCCCCCCTCGTGAGATCTTGAAAACTACGCTACGTAGCGACAAGCGGAAAACGGCATTTGATAGCTTAATACAAGTTCTATCGAAAGCATCTCAGTATTTTTTTTAGGTCAGGTGAAAACTGAGGTCACCAGATGTCATCAAAGGTCAAATTTTCCAGTTTGTCCTGTTTTAGGACTTCGCTCCAGAAATTCCCATATCTCGGGAACTATGCTAGTTTGAAACAAACGGAAAAAATCAATCGCCAGCCAGTTAAATTTGCAATCGACAAGGTGTCCTCAAATTTGATCTCAGGTCAATATTTGAGGCTCCAGAGGTAAAAAAAGAACAGAAAATGTTTTTTTTGTTGCAAAATCGTTTTTCGCTATTAACTTTTTACTTAATAAAGATAACGGAAAACAATGTTTACGCCATTGTGTTTATCTCATCAAGACGCTTCGAATGATATACATGTTGACCTTGTTAAGTCAACTTCAAAATTTGACCTCAGGTCAAGGTCAAGTGGTGACCCAAGTAAGTCATGTTGCATATGAGAAGATGTGTCTCGACCGAGACAAACACATTGTTGTCTGTTTTACTTCAATATCTTCATTATGTCGAGTTATTGACAAAAAAGTGATGGTGACCTTGGATGACCTCAAATGACCCCATAGGGATCACTGATCAAAACTTACACTTGGATCATCAAGAATATCCTATAACATGATCCAGAAGTAATTGGACTAATGTCATGCATATCCTTGAAATAGGAAGCATTTGTATATTTCCCCATTGACTTATTATGGGTTATTATTATAGGTTACGAAATTGACCTGACCTTTGGTCACCGATATCAAAATTCAGAGATATACGAATTGTAAGTACTTATGCCCTCATGACATCCTGTAAGTTTCAAACTGATCGATGAGAAACTCTGGCTTTGGCACAACTGCAAACATTTTTGGAGACTCCCAGAAAGACCCCCAGTCAATGCCGGGTTAAAGGGAGTGTGCCTACTCACATCGCTTAGTTGGGGTTATTGGCACTGGTCTATAGAACACAATTTTCTGAATTGAACCATTACACCATTTCTCCAGATTCACCCTAGTTGCTGAGATATTCAAAGACTCCAGGAATTTGCTTGGGAGCAAAAAGTTATCGGGTAGACTCCAGAGGGCTTCTGCTACTAGAAGCACTGCAACTATCGATTAAACTGCTAGCATATTGTTAGCGCCGGCCAATAGCAATTCAACAAAACAGCTCGTGCACGCTGATAGCAGCAGCCGAACAGAAACTGGACGGCCATCATGTTTTTCGATGATGGCCGATGGCCATTTTTTGAAGAAGATATCACATTAAGCTACGAAACTTGCACATAATAAAGTTCACAGTGGCAAGAACGTGCTGTGCAAAACTCGTCTTTCTATCTTGCATGATGTGACCGTAATTGTATTGTCTTATGTGCGCCGTTTACATAACATCACCATAGTGGCGATCGTTTTATAGATATCGAAACAAAAATAAACAAAAAACAATATAAGTGAAAATTCAACTAAAGGGGCTCCAGATGTGAATTTCATCATATACAACAAACAAACCAACAGCTACTTACCGTATGAAAAATATTTTTGACATTCCAAAACAGTAGGCACACTCCCTTTAAGAAGTCAGTTAGGTGTCGATGACTGTCGTTATGTATTTACATAAATACTATGCCACAATATGACATCGTGTGCCTGTTGTGAACGCTTGACTCCACATGGTTCGCTGTTTATGCCTTTGACTTGAGGTGCATAATAGCAGTGTTCCTCGAAGCTACCTCATGTGTATAAATACATAAACTAGTGCAAAACAAATGAGCTTCAACGACGAGATGCGAAAGGGCGGGGTACGACACCCCAGCCTTGCCGCTCAAACCACTGGAAACAAAAACGGGATATTTTAGATCATGACCAGCTGCGTTATTTTCCTATTTTTCTGCTCGAGCGCACTACTTCACTGTGTACTCGAAAGGGCGGAACGATTCGACACGATACAAATTATAATCTCCAGCGGATGTTTGTATTCAAACAGTGGCACAATTCATTCCATGTGTAATTCTACACCATGCCACACAAGATCTCCAACAGCAGTTCCTTACCAATACCTGCACCACTCACAATGCACTCTCAATGCTCACAGAAGCACACCACCAACAGGCAGTCTGTCGTGCGTCATTTCACCACTTGTAGCCTTGACAAGACATACATCACCAAGGTCACACCGCACCTTCAGCACTCACTACATCCACACTGAGTCACCTTGCCCTAAAGCACACTCGGGCTATTCCCAGCCGTCGCTATTGTACAGAACCCGGAATCGGTCCTCTATCCTCACGTGGTTCAGAGGTTTTGTGGGTCCCTTTAACACCATGGCTGACTGGAGTTTCTTCTGGTCGAGCCAGTTTTCGTGTTTGTTCAGCGCTGCCCCGATCCCAGACGACTGCTCCTGTGGAATAACATAGAACAGGCAGCCGTGACGTCATATGCCGCATATAACATGGAACAGGTAGCCGTGACGTCATATGCCGCATAAAAGAGATCAAATACACTAATAAAGGGGTCATCAACACGAAATGCCACTACAACTATAATATGGCATATAAGTACACATAACAGTCATACATTAACATACATTACGCACATATGACATACGGTACGAGGAATTATATTGCCCCTGAAATTCTTCCGGCTTAACCCTCGCCCGGGTAGGACAAAACCATTACCTGTTCGGGTAGGTACGACCCCCCCCCCCCCTTAGCGTTTCGCCCCTAATTGAGCTAGAGCTTCGATTCAAAGACGAGCGTGTTGCTTGTGACGAGAGGAAGCCGCTGATATCCGATGTTAAGGTCTTGGGTCATTAGGTGACCTCTGAGGTCATGGCAATGACCCAAATGTCATCAAAATTGAAAATGCATATAAATTGAACTTTATCGAGCTAGAATCGTGAATGAGCATATCATAATGCTTAATGGGTGCCAACTTCGTAATCAGCGTCACAAAATGTCCTAAAACTGCCAAATTCCAAAAAGGTCATTTCAGGTCATCTGAGGTCAGTGACTTCGGTTGACCTGTGGAAGCGCATGACCCCAGTGGAACATATCATTATGTAAAATGGATCCCAAATTTGAAATCAGCGTAACAAAATGTCTTAGAAACCGCCAGAAGCCCAAAAAAGTAATCTGAGGTCATCGGCGGTCAATGACCTAAGTTGACATCTGAAAAGGTCAATCGAGGTCACAATCTCAGCGGAAACCACAACTGTCACCTGCAAACACCTGTGCATATGCTCCTGAACAACAAACACTCGAAAACTGCAGAAGTTACAAGCATCGATACTGCGGGACGCCAGTTGCGCCTGACATGACCTTGAGATTGAGACCTTGGTCATAGGTCACGGGTCATGTGGGTTAGAACTTCAAAAATTTCCGAGTGTGTGATACATTTGTCAAAAGTAGGGTACTGAAAGTTGCATCGAAATCGGTTGGAAACTACGAGGGTTATTCCAGAAAAACCGAGGGGGGTGACATCCACCCCCTACCCGGGCGAGGATTAACCCTCCCCCTACGGGGGGGGGGGGGGGGGGGCTGACAGGCCCCCCTGAGGTTTTTATTGAATAACTTTTTACACATGCGGCGAATCTTACTTAAATTTTCGGTAGCTGAGTTTCCAACAATTATACGTAAGCTGTCAAAATGTATTTGAAATTAATTGAGTAGTTTCGGAAATAATCATGTTTTGATGTCATGTTGGTGGAAAAACGATACATATTTGAAAAATGGTAGAAAACAGAGTTTTAAAGGAAATTGCAAACGCAATTCACCAAAGATACAAAATGGCAGTCTCTTTAAAATGGCAATCTCGAATTTGCAAAATTTTGGGTTTTTGACCACTAAAATAAAAATAAAACTTTTTTTTGTAAAATCCCCACAAAATCAAAATTATCAAAGATGTTAGAAAAACCGGAAAATATGTGAGAGAACTGGGCATGGAAAATACCCATACCAAATTTCAAAGCAATATCTTCATTTTTGACTGAGTGATGGCTCCCTAAGTATAAGAAACTGATGAAGTCATTTTTTAATAACTTTTTTGACTTTTTTGACAAGATACGAACAAATAATTACCTTTTCTGTATTTCAGAGCCAAAACTGGTCTAGGAACATGCCTTTTTATTTACATTTATTCATTTCTAATTTTGATGTTTTCTGAAGAGCAAAATCGCTGTTTTGGACGTGGTAAATCCGAGGTCATTCACTTGACCTGGAAGGTCACCCGTTGACCTGAAACCTAAAAATCGCATACCGTTAGATTCCTCTTATGACAGGCAACATGCTGGTTCTTACCGCATTGCTCTAAGTTCCTTGGTTTGGAAGTTAACAGAGGGGGGGGGGGGGGCTGTTAGGCCCCCCGTAGGACGAAGGTGAAAAAAGCTCCCGTAGGGCGAGGTTTTTCACTTTTCTCCTTCGTTTCAGTCACACCACTTCCCTGTTCCTAACCAGTTCCGGACTATTCCGGCCTGGTTCGCTCCTATCACGTTCTGTACAAGTTCCTGTCCCACACCCGTTCTGTTCCCGTTTCGTCTTATTTCTATCAGGTCCCGTTCTCGAATCGTTCCGTTTTCCGCCCCTTTTCCAGTTCCGTTCCCATCCTTCCATGTCAAATACCTATCACCTCCTCATTTGATTCCGTTCCAGTTTTGGTTATTTCGTTTAATACCGTCCACTCCCGTTTCATTACCACTTTTCCGTTTTTTTTTCTTCTCTCGCCCGGTTCCCGTTTCATTGCAGTTCAGTTCCAGTCCCATCACGCCAGCTTTTCTTCTTGGCTCTGTCCCTCTTCGTTTCCGCCCCATTCCCGCTCCGGTGTCATCTCAAGCCCTTTTCAAATTCCCCGCAAACCCTTGCGAACTCACCATGGAATATACCGTGGCACCGTTCTTCTGGCAACCAAGGCAAACGTTGCCTGGCTGCAAACAGTTGAGCGTTGTATCTGACAATTTTCAGCCACATACCTACCAATGCGATTTCAACGGCCACTGTTGCATTCTTTCCATTGCAAGACAACCTTTGGCAAAAATACACCAGTATCATTGCGTAGTGAAGCTGCTTTAGAACGCTAAAATGCCAGTGGCAGAATAAGTGCTCACATCATTGGTAAAATGTTGATTAATAGAATTGTAAACAACGGCGTTGATTTTCACGCGGGTTTAGAAAGCATATATTTCCAATGGCATAGCCTATTCGACTTCTCGGTGGACTCTATTATAAAATGTTCGCTCATGAAATGTGTTGCGTGAATATCAAATGGTAATAATGGTTACTCTCAGTTGGTGAACACCTTTGTAAGTTTCCGACGTATCAACAATATTGGACTGCTTTGGTCAAAACCTTTGGTTTATACTTTTCATATTGCATATTGATTCTTACCAAGGTAAGGTATGGGTTCCTCAGCAGAAGCATGTTGGTTTCTTCGATTGCCAGTCGCCGGTTCATCCGATCAACGTGACCGTCGTGAACACGATGAGGTAGTCGGTGCTTACTGCAAAAAAATAACACCACATATTCAATATACAACAGCAACAATTAGAATAGGCTAAATATAGCTCTTTGCAGACACCATTCTGCACTGGTATATTATCTTGACACATAGAAT
The DNA here is from genome assembly GCA_036785665.1 of Chirona hameri. Classification (NCBI taxonomy): domain Eukaryota; kingdom Metazoa; phylum Arthropoda; class Thecostraca; order Balanomorpha; family Balanidae; genus Chirona; species Chirona hameri. The sequence continues at coordinate 22,643 of JAXIVJ010004833.1, forward strand.
ATGGTTGAAATGTGAATAAGCTGTTATTACACTCCATAATATTTGTCACAGATGGTATAACATCTACTGGGGCATGTGCCTGAAAAAAGAGGTATTTACTTCAACATGCTATCCATATTTTGTTCCAATCTGAATGGTGCACAATACACCAGCAAGAGCAGCAGTATAATACAATTGAAGTTTTATATTGTTTTTGTATCAGCCTCTTCTACACATACATACCCAGTCCAGATGTTTCCATTGGGCATTTTCTTTCTCAATAATACCAATGCCAGCCTCATGATGTCTTTCTTGTTTGGAAGGTAATATGATGCAGCAATTTGGAAGACCACACTGGAATAACAGAGTAACATGATGATGGTATCAATGGAGATTGGAGTTATGGCAAGAATTTGGTCAGGCAATGCCACTCATCACCAATGTGCATGAATTCCGGACACCAATTTTTGACCCCAGATCCCTAAAAAAACAAAATGCTAAATCCAGCATCCAATACATCAGTAGTCTTTTGCACACTGCAGTTTAGTCTTTTGCACACTGCACTTGCATAATACATGGTTGGTAAAATAGCAACAGGCAACAGCCATATTTTGCCTGGGGGTTGTTTTTATGTAAGTACATACATATTTCAAAATATTCATTAGAAGCGTTTTTTCTTACTTTCTTATTATGTCTGTTATTCTCTGGAAGTGCTATTGGAAGCTCTTATTCTGGGATAAATACTGACAATTGCCCCGTTTTGAGCCCACAGTTATAATGCCATGAGATGTATAGAAGTAGTATAATATATGCACTTTTCCTGTAAAAAAAGGTGTGCAAAAGGACAAAACAAAACAGATCTCACTACAAAATGCAACAGTGGATCTTGGATCCCTATGGATCTCTTGATGAAATTGAAGAACATGTCTTGGATCCAACCAGATGCTGTGGTAATCATTGGTAGTGAAATGATCATCCTGGGTGATCATGGGTCCGATAAAACATAAAATCACAGTATGTTTGGCATCCCTTGATAGTAATCAACATGAAATGTAACAAGAAGTGCAAGGCTACATGCTCTATTTCAATTTAAACATAATTATTGACAGACTGGAAAATTATCCTCTCAAAATGATGAACCTTGGTAATGAATCCAGTTGCAGTGGAAACTGGAAAACAATGAAAATTCTGTGAGGTCGGATATAGGTAAGTAAGTAGGTAGGGTAAACTGTAAAAAATTCCTGCCGGGACAGGCTGGAATATTCAGGTCATTCCCGCCAGAACGAGGGAAATGAAAGAAGCAGCCCAAGCCAATATGGCAGTAGTCACCATAGATACAACATGGTGGTGATGTATTTGAGACAAACATGCAGCAGAATATCCAAAAGAACTCTCTAAAAAGGGTCAGAATTCCAAATCAGAATGTGACATCACACCTTTTGATTCAGAATGCCCTAAAGAGTAAAGAATGCTGCGTACAGCATCATGCATCAGAATTGTCAGCACTCAGTGACAGCATAAAAAGTTTGAGGTTAAGATGTGTCCCTTGGACGTGTCCGAAGATTGAACTTTACCCTACCTACCTACCTGAATCCCAATTAAAATTCGTTTCTTGCAAATGGTCACGATTTCAGTTGATCCGGAATGCAGGTTATCGATCAGATCCTGGAATCCACATTTCAATTTGGATTCTAACAAGACTTTTATGAAAACCAAAACGGGACGCCCCTCCCACTAACTTATGCTACTAACCTCCAAAATAAAATGCAAAGCCACACACGCCACCAGGAGAAAAGTTCAATGCCAAAAATCACGATGGAAATCACGCCATCTCCGTAATATTATTATTTAATTCCATTACGTCATTGAACGGCGTCCAATGGGAAAGCGTTTCGCTTACGTAGCACCATTTGTGTATGTGGGAAAACCCAAATGAAGGATACATGGAGCACTTAATTCTATCATATACTATCAACTTAGTTAATTTCAATTTTCACATTCCCTCGTACTTTGTAAGATAAGAACGAATGATCCACACAACTCTGATGGCTTGGTACCCTTGACGTCACGTTATTAGCTGCCTAAGCGGGGCGGGTATCCTTGGTATCCTGCAAGGCTGCAAGGCCTTTGATAATTGGAAGGCGCTGCTACCCGGATATTGAGAGATATGACATCATGGGCACAAATGCATACATAGGATTTTTTTTTTGGGGGGAGTATTGACTATTGAGCCATGTTTTTAGGAAATTTTCCATGGGATTGGGGAAGGAAAATTTCTGGGAAAGCTTAGCAAAATAAATTATTCCCTAAATCCCTAAAATGCTGTATTTTGTTTGATAAATATACGGAACTGGAAGGAGTCAGGGAGTGACCCGTAAGGTGAATGCAGGAATGCAGACGTCCTGAGTTACACTCCCATTGGTCGAGGGCCCAGGTTCAGGTGCTTGAAAAATAACACAAATGGTGGACGCGCTAGCTCACAAAATGTCTTTCCATTGGCCGAGAATCTTGACGCAATGGGAATCAATTGGACACGTTTCTGAAATAGCGATAACAACACTGATATTTAGGGCCATTTCCAATTTGTGTGTTTCGAGTGGGGGATTTCCTCTGTTGTGACTTCTGGACAGGGAAGTGGTTGGAATTCTGAATAATAGGTGCGTTGTGAATTTGAATGTTGCATTAATATTGCATTATTGCAGATGGAAATGTTTTTTTAGGTAATACAAGTATGAAAATAGCTAACATCAATATTTATATGATGAGAATGAGAAATGGGTACTACCTACCTAGCTGCTGTTGAGATGCTTTTTATCGCACCGCTGCTGATACCTTTTAGGTAGACCTATTGCTATTGGGTGGTTCTCTCAGCAGATATGTTAATTGAAATGACAGTTTAAGTTAAGCTCATTTTTTAATGAAAGATTGTATAATGATAATGTTATTGGTTTTTCCTTGTCTTTCATTTTTGCCCAATAGGCGATAGGGTAAACTGCCCCTTGACCCAGATTACAGATGCCTAGGACTTTTCATGCTATCAGAATGTAAACAATACTGACGGTTTAAAGCACAGTGCATTGGTATCATCTACATTCTGATACCATGCAAAGTCTGAGGTTAAAATGTGTCCAAAGATTGTACTTTTACCCTACAATTTAGGTAAATGTTGCATTTCAGATACAGGTTTAAAGAATTTCATGAAGATTGTGATCATGGAGATGGTGCATAGCGGTAAACATCCATAGGGTCTGTTCCAGTGGCTCCTCCAAAAAAGATGAGATTAGCTTAGAGGAGGTTGGAGCCTGGAGGAGCACTGATTTGCATTGCCACAGGAATGATTTTGGATGAGGAATCAGCTGTTTGTGAGCATGTCAGTTGGGCAAACTACAGGGAGGCAATCAAAAAGTTGATTGAAGTGGGCGGAGCGATGCCCTTATAAGGGCATGCTTGCAGACCTTCAGTAAAATGTCTATTTGAATAATCAAGCGATTAAATAAATCCAGAACCACATAATCAGCAAGTAAAAATATGAAACTATGCACAATATATGAAAGCTACCTTTAAAAAAAAAATCATGAACGTGCATTCAATGATCTACTGCAATCAAATTGATACGGGCATCCAAAAATTACGGTGGCGATCAACTTTTTGATTGTGCAAACAGCTGGCTAATCAATATATTGATTATGCTAACTTATACTGAAAATGTTATAATGTTAATATTAATGTTAATGTTATACTGGAAAAGAAAGCTGAAGGCAAATAATATTAATCATTCATCAAAATGGAATCATCTGATAAATAATTGATTCACTAGGAAGCATAACAAATAACCTCAATTTGATGAATTTAGGAAATAATTTGTATTTGTATTCAGAAAGACACAAAGACACAGTCGGTGGATACTGGAACAACACTTTTTCGGTAGATCAATAATTTGTATTTCTTCTCCAACAAAAATCTGATGTACATAGCCTTTCTTTCGATGTACACAACACGTTTCAGTGTGGTGATGTACCAAAATCAATCAAAATATTTATTGCATGCCCATATTAGGGCATCACTCCGCCCACTTTGATCAACTTTTTGATTGCCTCTCCCTAGTTTGCCCAACTGATGTCAAGTAGACAGTGCTAATGAATTGAAGATGAACACGACAAATATGAGATACCCAATTTTGAATTTTGATACCCAATTTTTAAGTACCCATGGGGAAAATGAGAAAAAAAAATTATATTTGCACCACTTAAACTTCACATTCAGTCCTCACTCTCTTTCTCTTATGTGTAACAAATCAGGCATCCAAATTACAAATGAATGAACCACACCACTAATGTCTACCATATCCTCCTCCAGCCTCTTCCGAAAAAAACACCTTTCATTTCGGAGGAGTTCGGAGGAGGTTTGAGGCGAGCGTGGAGAAGCTTGGGGGAGTTTGGATGAGCTTGGAGGAGTTTGGATGAGCTTGGATGAGCCACAGGAACGATAATATTAATTTTGAGGAGCTTTGAGGAGGTTAGAGGAGGTTAGAGGAAGAGGAGCCACTGGAACAGACCCTAAGTGTCAGACATGTCCTAACACTGGACTTGATATTGACACACTAAATCTCCAATAGCATGAAAAGTCAGTGGACCTGGACATGTCTGGTGTTACAGTTGTGTACCCTATTTACCTCCTCATCACATTTACACAAGCTAAGGTAATCTGGCTGGTTTTGCATTAATCAATTGCATGGGTGATACATTGATTTTGTTTTGCCATTTGTATTTATGTTTAATGCCCAGGCCCTTATCTAATGGGAAGATTGATTTGTGGGCTGCCAGTGCCTGCATTCCCTACTTTGACCTCACCTCACATGTTAGCCATTCAATATTTTGAAATAGCCACAATAAAGGATGTAGGAAACACTTCATTCTAACCAATTTCAGCAGATTTGTGTCTGTCATGCTTAAGTTTTCTGATGCCAGGGTCTCAAAATAGCCAATTTTACCCCAGTTTTAAGTGGAGGGTCCTGACTCCTGACTCCTGATGTGCCTATGATGGCACACCCTTTGATACTTTGGTAGGATAGGTCATGGATCATGGATCTACTTAGTACCTATCTGGAGCAATAACATACTAAGTGTTAGGTGCAGTGGCATACCCAGGATTCACTCCAGGAGGGGCATTCTTTTTTATCAGGGGGGCATAAGGTACCCCCCCCCCCCAAAAAAAAAATCACTGGATTTGGCCCACTGTATTTTTAGAGGGGCATATTTTCAACATAAAAATAAATAAATAATAATCCCGAAAATAGGGCCCTTCAGGCCCTATTTCCAAAGGGGCACATGCAGCCAAAGAGGCACGTACAGGCCTGGGGGGGGGGGCAATTGTCCTGTTTGCCCCCCCTTGGGTATGCCTATGGTTAGGTGAATGGGTTGGGGTTTGGTCCAATGTTCCCTTTTTGGCACCTGCTGTTTTTTGTGTGTGTGTCATTGTTGTCTGTGGGTATTCATCTGCTACATTGGGAGACATTGGGACAGTTTCCATCCAAAATGTCTCTTCTCAGTTCTCTTGTCAAAAGTGACCAAAATCTATATCCCATCCCAACATTCAACCATGCAATAAAGGTTAAATTATATTTGTTACTTAGCAGCTTATAGGTAGGGTGCCCTTCTCTGTCACAGATGTTACCTTAGAGAGAGGGTCTCCATGTCCCAAGAGTCACAGATCATCATCATATCATCATCATATATTTTTTGTTTTGTAGCTCGCGAGTCAACGTGTTCATTCGACCAACAAAACAAAAGGATCGGCGCAAAAGCATAGCTTAAATCAGCGCACCTATCCTGAACACGAAAGCAAGGTCACACTCACATAGGTCTCACTCACACTCACACATCATATATTATGTACATAGTATTACATAGCATGGCATGCCTGACATAACATAATTTGGCACATGGTACCGATACCAAACACGAAAATTATTACTGCTCAAATCGACCTGTTTTGAACAAGAAATTTTGCAACTCTTTAGCAACCTTGCATCCCTCAGTAATGGTTAAGCCTTTGCCGTGTAACAATGTGTCGAGTTGAATGGATGTTGGAAGGGGTGAGAAGTCGCTCTGTATATTGTGTGTTGTGTTGCTGATCATGCGTGTTCTATGTTGCTGGTGGTGGATGCAATGCAATACGAAGTGTTTCGTGTTTTCTGATGAGTGTCCGTATCTGCACTGTGGGCTGAGAGTTTTTAGAATTTGGTACTGGTGTGCGTTGAGACATGACATACCTAACCTTAATTTTGTGTGGAAGCGGTTGCCCCTTACTGTGCCTAATCCGTAATAGCGAGGTGGCTTTGCTACGCTCAAGTGTTCTGTAAGGGCTGCCTTGAAAGTTTTAGTTGACACTATTCAATGGAAAGCCTCTGGAAGTCTATTCCATAGTCTTGTAGTGTCGGGGATAAACGATTTAAAAAAATGACCCTTATATAACAACTTTATCCTGGACAACTATCATGGACGTCTTACAGCATCATTGTTTGCCAGTTACACATTTTATTACATGGATGGAGGCATTAGGACTGTTCAATACTCCTTGAAGTATTTATTATTTGGTCAGTAACAAACAAGTGCTATGTTCATTACTCATGTAGTTACTGCTTCAGAAGATGTATATTGCATGATTAACTTCTTAGACTGTGCTACCTGAAAAAAACATGAATTTATTACATTGGTGAAATATATGATAGGCAGTGACCTATGAATTATGATTTGAAGTACTATGGGTAATAATAAAGTACAATACCATGCACACATTTTTGCAGGATAATTAACTGACCCTGGTTTCTGACAAGTGGATGTAACTAGATTTGAGGAGATAATTTGTTTTACTTCATTGAGGTGACATTTAACACATTTTGGCCTTGGAAATGCCAATTAGCATTAAGCAATTTTAATCCGGAAAATTGACATGCTAGGTTAATGTGTCATTAAAAATGTATTGGTCCTAATGTTCTCTTGTCATTATTAGGATTACATTGTATCAGACTAATTTTCTGGCCCCACTTAGAGCCTCCAAGTGGGTCATTAGAACCAGTCTGTTTATTATATTCCTACCAGAAACTGTGTTCATTCAATTGTACAATATGCCACACATGTCAATTGGCATCAGTAGAGGCCTATTCTCTTCTTTATTTTCTCCTCAAAAGTGTAATATTCACTCCCTGAACAATTTGGCATAGTAGTATATTTCCTAATGCCTATCACAGGAAATTCTTGTCATTACAAACACTCTCATTTGCAGCATATCAGCCATAGCGACACGATGGCTGCTGTACCAGCCAACTGGCGTCACGACGAGGTGGTGGTGGGCGCCCTGTTCAGTCCGTTCCGGTCGCGCGAGGTCAACCCGCAGGGCTACGACACCAAGATGGCGTTCTGGCGGCAGGAGCTGGCCGACATCTGTCGCAAACAGCGGCGGCTCCAGTTCAGCCGGCGACGGCTCGAGGCCGAACACATTGTCGGCTGCCACCGACCCAGCTGCCTCCGAGAGGTGTTCGCCAATCTCCGACGGTAAGGTGTTCGCCAATCTCAGGCGGTGAGGTGTTCACTAATCTCAGACGGTGAGGTGTTGGCCAATCTCAGACGGTAAGGTGTTCGCCAATCTCAGACGGTAAGGTGTTCGCCAATCTCAGACGGTGAGGTGTTGGCCAATCTCCGACGGTAAAGTGTTCGCCAATCTCAGACGGTGAGGTGTTCGCCAATCTTAGACGGTGAGGTGTTCGCCAATTTCAGACGGTGAGGTGTTCGCCAATCTCAGACGGTGAGGTGTTCGCCAATCTCAGACGGTGAGGTGTTCGCCAATCTCAGACGGTGAGGTGTTCACTAATCTCAGACGGTGAGGTGTTGGCCAATCTCAGACGGTAAGGTGTTCGCCAATCTCAGACGGTGAGGTATTCGCCAATCTCTGACGGTGAGGTGTTCGCCAATCTCAGACGGTGAGGTGTTCGCCAATCTCAGACGGTGAGGTGTTCGCCAATCTCAGACGGTGAGGTGTTCGCCAATCTCAGACGGTAAGGTGTTCGCCAATCTCAGACGGTGAGGGGTAGCCGGCGGCAATGGGGAGTTGGCTATGTTTTCCATGCATGGCGATGTGTGGTGATTCTTTGGATTTTCGGAACTAGCTTTCTGCTGACAATGTTATGAGCTTGCATTTTGGTAACGTCACTTGACTTCGCTGCTCCGATACTTGTTCGCCATTTAGGACATAAACAACGCGTGAAACTGTGGCGACCATAAGCTGTTTCATGTGTTTGCCCTTGACGTCGACAGCTGCCCAGTTATACGACCGTGTTGCGTTCTACCGGTTGCCATGCTTCAGAATGACTTCAGTGTGACGTTCCGCCTGTGCTGTTCCGGCAGGACGGGCGAGGCGGTGGCGGTGTCGGAGCTGCGGCACCAGTGCGCCGCCTCCACCGGCTGGGTCGCCTGGGGCACCGAGATGCTCGTGTGGCGACCCTGCAGGTTCTGCTGGGGCCTCGCCAGGCGGACGCTGTGGGCCGAGCCGGAGGAGGAGAACATGGTGCTCATGGCCGCTCTCAAGGTAGGCGGACTCGGTTGCGTGAGGCAGACATCGGGCTGTGGTGGTCGTTTCGGGATCCGATACATTGGCGTGTTCTTTAACGGTTGACGTCATGCGTTCGTGAACCATATGTGAATGTAAACATGCACAGTTTTTGCACATTTACTTCATTCAATGAATGCCGCTGGTGACTCTCCCCGCCGCTTTGTATGACGCAGTATTATCTAGCTGCACCGTCTGCCCTATGTCCTCGTGCGTCCAGAACACTGCTCGCCATTATCATGTGTTGTGCCCTGTTGCCCGCTCCACAGGAGGCGTCCGAGGAGCTGTACTCGCGCCACCTGTCTCACCTGGCCTCGGAGCAGCCGGCGGCCGGCTCCCTGATCCTGACGGAGCGGCTGCACGCGCTGCACCGCGGCCTGCTGGCCGGCCGCGCCGACCTCGAGCTGGCTCTGCTGCAGCTGCAGCGGCAGGGCCGCGTCACGCTCACAGACGTGGACGGCCAGCAGGTGGTCAAGTTCCGACTGGCGGGCGAGCCGAACCAGACGCCGACAGTCAGCGAACTCGAGAAGGGTCAGTGACGGGGTCAGGGGTACTGGGAGATGTGCGAGGTTGTGAGGTGTAATCAGGTGATGTAGTTGTCGCTTGAGCCGTGTGTGCGGTCTAAAGTGGTGGGTTCATTTATGGCAATTTGCTGATTTGTGTCTACTGAACTCTCATTTAAAATGTAAAATGTTAGCCGTGTCGTTTGTTTGATGTTCTTCCGCATTGGTGTAAACTCGCTGTCCTGGGTCACGTTTAGTGGGCAGACAGCAATCGGAGGTGTGCGTCTACACGAGCTTCATACTCAACAGGCGCTGCTGGCTTTTATTTGTGAACAAAACCTGTGTATAACTGTGTTGTGTAGCTGTTGCTCGTTAAGGGGCAGGTGCGGACATACAGTCTACTAGTGGCGCCTCTCGCGGTAGGAATTTGGTACTAAAAGTAGCCTACACCACGCCGGTTGGGAAAACAATGTACATTCCACAAAAAGTATGTCACTTTTTACAGATGCCCGATGCATTCTTTTAGAATGTGTATTTTGATATTAGTTCATGCAATATAGGGGAGAAACACGCTACACTCACTTCGGAAACCCAGTTTCCCTTGCTGAGTGACCGCTAGGGGTACCTATCGCTCATTAGGGTAAATTATATCCAACCATGAAAAGTCGACGTGGAATACCCAAGATGCCCGACACATTAAATTCAAGAAAATGATTAGCTTTCCGAAAATGACTGCTGAAATAAGGCAGCGAAAATTCACGTCGGAAACGCCTTTTTAACTACCAACCCCCAACTGCATTGCGTCAGACTAAAAACAATTTTAATTAATTAATTAAATCTACATATACAAACATGAATGCCCCGAAATTTTAAACTTAAGCAGATAATCGTCTTTCCAAAAATGTCTTTGTTCAAGTAATTCGGACAATACCTATTCACTTCGGAATTTTCCACTGGATTTGATACAATTATTGATGCACATCAAGGACCTGCACCTAAACGGCCGCATATACAGCTGTGCGCGACTCATTACGTATGCAACTGTCGTCGGTGATATACAATGTGAAGTATGCTGAAAGAGATGGAGCAGCATTGTATTATTATAGTTCCGGATAATGTTCTTCAGGTGTTCTGCGTCTGAGCTGGTGGAGAGCACTATGCGGGAAAAGGTGGAGCAGCAGTGTATTTACTATAGTTCCTGGTGTTGTTTACAGGTGTTCTGCGTCTGACGCTGATGGAGAGCTCCATGCGGGTACAGGTGGAGCAGCAGTTTATTTACTATAGTTCCTGGTGTTGTTTACAGGTGTTCTGCGTCTGACGCTGATGGAGAGCTCCATGCGGGTACAGGTGGAGCAGCAGTGTATTTATTATTGTTCCTGGTGTTGTTTGCAGGTGTTCTGCGTCTGACGCTGATGGAGAGCTCTATGCGGGTACAGGTGGAGCAGCAGTGTATTTACTATAGTTCCTGGTGTTGTTTACAGGTGTTCTGCGTCTGACGCTGATGGAGAGCTCCATGCGGGTACAGGTGGAGCAGCAGTGTATTTACTATAGTTTCTGGTGTTGTGTACAGGTGTTCTGCGTCTGACGCTGATGGAGAGCTCTATGCGGGAACAGGTGGAGCAGCAGTGTATTTATTATAGTTCCTGGTGTTGTTTACAGGTGTTCTGCGTCTGACGCTGATGGAGAGCTCCATGCGGGTACAGGTGGAGCAGCAGTGTATTTACCACTGTTCCTGGTGTTGTTTACAGGTGTTCTGTGTCTGACGCTCGTGAAGAGCACTATGCGGGAACAGGTGGAGCAGCAGTGTATTTACTATAGTTCCTGGTGTTCTGTACAGGTGTTCTGCATCTGACGCTGATGGAGAGCACTATGTGGGTACAGGTGGAGCAGCAGTGTATTTACTATAGTTCCTGGTGTTGTTTACAGGTGTTCTGCGTCTGACGCTGATGGAGAGCTCCATGCGGGTACAGGTGGAGCAGCAGTGTATTTACTATAGTTCCTGGTGTTGTTTGCAGGTGTTCTGCGTCTGACGCTGATGGAGAGCTCCATGCAGGTACAGGTGGAGCAGCAGTGTATTTACTATAGTTCCTGGTGTTGTGTACAGGTGTTCTGCGTCTGACGCTGGTGGAGAGCTCCATGCGGATACAGGTAGAGCAGCAGTGTATTTACTATAGTTCCTGGTGTTGTTTGCAGGTGTTCTGCGTCTGACGCTGATGGAGAGCTCCATGCGGGTACAGGTGGAGCAGCAGTGTATTTACTATACTTCCTGGTGTTGTTTACAGGTGTTCTGCATCTGACGCTGATGGAGAGCTCCATGCGGGTACAGGTGGAGCAGCAGTGTATTTACTATAGTTCCTGGTGTTGTTTACAGGTGTTCTGCGCATGACGCTGACGGAGAGCTCCATGCGGGTACAGGTGGAGCAGCAGTGTATTTACTATAGTTCCTGGTGTTGTTTACAGGTGTTCTGCGTCTGACGCTGATGGAGAGCTCCATGCGGGTACAGGTGGAGCAGCAGTGTATTTACTATAGTTCCTGGTGTTGTTTACAGGTGTTCTGCGTCTGACGCTGATGGAGAGCTCCATGCGGGTACAGGTGGAGCAGCAGTGTATTTACTATAGTTCCTGGTGTTGTTTGCAGGTGTTCTGCGTCTGACGCTGATGGAGACCTCTATGCGGGTACAGGTGGAGCAGCAGTGTATTTACTATAGTTCCTGGTGTTGTTTACAGGTGTTCTGCGTCTGACGCTGATGGAGAGCTCCATGCGGGTACAGGTGGAGCAGCTAGAGGCCAGTCAGAAGGAGCTGCGCAATAAAGCCAAGTCGCTGCTGAAGACCGGCGAGAGGGAGGCGGTGCGTTAGTGATCGGGGTCCTGCGTCACATTCTCGTTGCTTCTTCTCGGTGTGCAATACCTGCACCTTCTACTACTCCTAAATTGCCGTTGCAGGTTTTCCGGGTCGATAGACTTGTGGTCGCTCCCACATCCCGTGCATTACGATATCGCTATACATTACGCTATATTTTCCGTTTTATCTACTTTATTTGTTTGTGATCTAGTCACAGTAGTTACAATAGTTAAAGTAGACATACATACTTCATATCCATGGTTGCTTTGCCACATATGGATCTATGAGATCTAGATATATGGATCTATGATATTAATTTGTGTCTCACTTTTTCATCGGGCAGGTTGTAATTCATGTTACTGCATATAGCTGAGGTGAATTAATTTTCTCAGAATATGAATTTGATAAACATTCATTGTCTTACACCTCCAAGAGAATTGCGAAAAGCGAAGGGCTTCTCACGAAGATGCAGTACATTTTCACAATAATTCTGCATCATTTTCGCAGGCAAAGAAGCAGCTCCGCCAATGGAAGCGGTCTCAGGCGGTGCTGGTGAAAAGACAAAACACGCTCGACAACGTCCAGGGAATGCTGCATGCCATCGAGGAATCCAAACATAACCGAAAGGTCAGACTTCTCGAACGGCAGAACTTAGAAGTGGCATTAGGCGCACCCTAATATAGCTATATAATTGCAGAATAAGCTCAAGTCCTAAAGTTAAAACGGATAAAATTAAACGTTTCATCATAAACGTACACATGAATTAAGCACACAGTTGTCAGTTATCATTCGCGAGATGCATATACGTCATTCGCATAACCACTACCATTTCTATAAATGCTACGTTATTATCACAAGGCCATACCGCTTAACTTGTTTATTTGGGGACGTATGTGAAGACTCCAGAAATGCCACGTTTTCCACCGTTGTCAAAGTGTACCGTATGTCTCGAGTGGTTCGTACATCAGCTCCGACTGCGCTGCGGCTGCGTTCGGCAGGTGATGGAGGCGCTGTCGCGCGGCACGGCTGCCATCAAGAGTGCGTTCGGCGACGTCACCGCCGACAAGGTGGACCAGGTGGTTGCTGACTGTCAGGAGGTGAGTGTGGCGAGACTCTGCCGTCCAGGTGGCATGTTGTCCTCACCACCCGTACGTCTGCTCAGTGTGAACGGTTTGACTGAGCGATTGTCGTCGGCGACATGCGTCCGTATAGTACCCCAGGTCATGTGTACATGATGCGTTTGTCGGCTCAAGACGTGACATCGTCTGATACTTTGGCTTCATCGATATTTCGAAGATATCACTATTTAATAGGGATGCAAATTGCAGGACCACAGAGCCGGCGCCGGGCCCAAATTCAGGCCCGGCGGGTCTGCAGCTGTGTCTGAATTCAGACTTGCCGGTCTCATGCCGGGCTCAGCACAAGTTCGGGGGTTAACATATTGTTTAATGTATAATGAAGTAGACATGCAGATTGCTGGCTGCCGGGCTTGGCGGGTGCTGCCACATGTGGCCGGGCTTGATGCCGGTGCCAACTCATTTATGAGCGATGGCCGTGGCGGTGCCGGTTGCTGTTCCTGTTTTTGGGGTAATGTTTGCATCTCTACCATGTAAGCACAATTTGGCAATGCAACACACGAACGCCAGCGTTAGGACGTATGCAGCAGCTGCAGATACGGTGTAGTTTCAGTATCCGCCGGTGCTGTTAGCGCCGCCACCGTCTGGGTGTGCGACGTTATCGTCATCATCATTACCACGCCCTGTGTCTGTGTGTGTGAGATGGAACCATCATCATCACCCCTGTATATCTGCAGATGTTGGAGGACCAGGAGGACGTGGAAGAGCTGCTGGCGCGGCCGCTGGCTCCGGGAGACGCCGCCGAGGCTGCCGAGTTGGAGGACGAGCTCAGCGAGCTGTTGGGCGGCACAGCAGCCACGCCGCAGCAACAGCGCAGCCGGCCGGAGCAGCCGCGCACACCGCAGCAGCAACTCGGGCCACAAGGTAGCCGGGAGGGACGGGATTTCTGGGGAGGGGAGACATGGAATGGGAGGCTGACCGCACACCGCAGCAGCTCGGGCCACAAGATAGCCGGGAGGGACGGGATTTCTGGGGAGGGGAGGCATGGAGTGGGAGGCTGACCGCATACCGCAGCAGCAGCTCGGGCCGCAAGGTAGCCGGGAGGGACGGGAGTTCTGAGGAGGGGAGACATGGAATGGGAGACTGACCGCACACCGCAGCAGCAACTCGGGCCACAAGGTAGCCGGGAGGGACGGGGTGCGCTGGGGGAGGAGGGCATGAGAGGCGGACCGCACACCGCAGCAGCAACTCGGGCCACAAGGTAGCCGGGAGGGACGGGGTGCGCTGGGGAGACATGGAATGGGAGGCTGACCGCACACCGCAGCAGCTCGGGCCACAAGGTAGCCGGGAGGGACGGGATTTCTGAGGAGGGGAGACATGGAATGGGAGGCTGACCGCACACAGCAGCAGCTCGGGCCACAAGGTAGCCGGGAGGGACGGGATTTCTGGGGAGGGGAGGCATGGAGTGGGAGGCTGACCGCACACCGCAGCAGCAACTCGGGCCACAAGGTAGCCGGGAGGGACGGAACTTCTGAGGAGGGGAGGCATGGAGTGGGAGGCTGACCGCACACCGCAGCAGCAGCTCGGGCCACAAGGTATTTTTTTTTTTTAGTCCGAATGTTTTTGAATGGATGAATTTCCGAGGTCAGGCCCGCGCTAAGCATAGCTTGTTGCGCAGGCCCTGACCCCACCACCCGATCAAGCAATTCCTGGCGTCCGGCAGAATTTAGAAGCGAAAGTTTTACGTGCCAGACATACCTGGACACGGTCCGCCCCGCCCCGCCCTCTGACGTCACCTGATCTTGAGTGTGACCGCTGCCACCGGCCACAGGCCATCCCAGTCAGGGGCAAATAGCGAGCGCCGAAGCGACTCGAACCCGGGCTGCCATTACCGGGTGAGGTCAGAAGCCCGGCGCTCTCCCAACTGAGCTACAGGGGCGGTAAGGTAGCCGGGAGAGACGGGATTTCTGGGGAGGGGAGACATGGAGTGGGAGACTGACCGCACACCGCAGCAGCAGCTCGGGCCACAAGGTAGCCGGGAGGGACGGGGTGCGCTGGGGAGGAGGGCATGAGAGGCGGACCGCACACCGCAGCAGCAACTCGGGCCACAAGGTAGCCGGGAGGGACGGGAGACATGGAATGGGAGGCTGACCGCACACCGCAGCAGCAACTCGGGCCACAAGGTAGCCGGGAGGGACGGGGTGCGCTGGGGAGGAGGGCATGAGAGGCGGACCGCACACCGCAGCAGCAACTCGGGCCACAAGGTAGCCGGGAGGGACGGGATTTCTGAGGAGGGGAGACATGGAATGGGAGACTGACCGCACACCGCAGCAGTAACTCGGGCCGCAAGGTAGCGGAGAGGCCCGGCCGGGACGCGCTAGGAGTTGAAAATGGAGAGGGACTGGGTGGTCGAAAAGAGAAGGCGGGAGTGATTGTGATCAGGACGTGGCGATCCGGCGGGGTATGCTGTAATGTAGCTTTCGATTAATTATGAGCAAACACAAAGTAATGTAGATTTACAGCGGCAGACACGAGGATGCCAAATATGTTTATACAACGGCATGAGAAGAAACTCCGATATCTCACGCTCACGCCCTCACAGGGCATGACAACACACAATTATCGGATATTGATATTAGCTCATCGGCCTGGCATGCAACCTAGTATTATGATGGGTGCCGTCGTATCATATGTGTAGTCTTCCAGTGTGTCGCTGCTATGCTCCCCTTCCCGTGAGATTGCCCCGCTGAAGGGTCTTATTCTGACGAATGAGTCGCGCTGTCCCCAGATCTGCCCAGTCCGCCGACCGAGTCGCCCGGGAAGACGCCGGAGGGCACACAGACGCCGCGCCTGCGTCTGGTGGCGCCAACCCTGGAGGTGTGAAGACAGTTATCTCCGCCACTGTCCACTATTTCGCCCGCCGGCGGAATGGTGACAGGCGACGCTCCGGTCTGCCGTTTGGAGGGCAGGTGAGGGTGCCCCGCGCACTGGAGACGAGTCTGCCCCTTATTGGGAGGGGAGAGAAGGGGTCTTTTCCGTCGTTGTGAGATGGCGTTGTTTGCCGAGTCTCTGGTGACTGTGATGCCCGAACTCCGATGGTGGTATCGTGTTATTAGTCATTATCAATACCCAGGTACCCGGTCTATTGCCACTGCTTTGCCACTGCTTTGCCACTGAAGCTGTGTGTGTGTCTTGCGCCGGGGTAAGGGATTGTATCGTGTGTAATTCGTGTTAGATGTGTCGGAAAGGCTGCTGGCCAGTCAGTAGATGATGTCGCTTTTGGCGTGGTGGTTTGCGCGGTGCGCCCCGTACTATCTTGACACAGTCTTCCCATTGCTGATGTTTGCTCATCGTAGACTTGTCAACATTGACAAGTTTACGATCAAGTTGCCAAGCAGCTATTACAGTAGTTATGAATCCCCAGCCTGAATGTTTGAAGCAAAAACCATGCTGCAATGACCCACACGCTTTTCTCTGTGTTTTGTAGTCTTTCAAGGGATCCGGGTCGACCAACTCGGTGATGAAGTCGCAGTCATGAACTGTCAGTCGAGTGCACATGCAACTATATACAATTTCGGGTGGCCACGTGTCGCGCGACGTGCTAAATGCAAACCACGCTAATGATATGACTCGCGTGGTTTCATATTGCTCCCAGCATTTAACCCGCGAGGGGCACGTTCACTCTTGTACGTCCCTGCCGAGGATGCGAACTGTCAGCCAGACATTTGATGATGGCGTGTGTGCCTCACGCTGGTCGCCGTACTGAAATACACTGTTTTTATGATGCTATCGAGTGGTCAATCGTGTCGTTCACGTTATTGCACACACAAAATTCCTTGATGTGCTCGAGTTCTTTTTGCCTCTTAGTCGACTCAGTAATGTTTTACTGTATAAGAACATAACCTTCATCTGAGGGGGGGGGGGGGGGGGGGGGGGAGATAAACTTGTTCACATTCCGAGCCACCACTAGTGGTCCGGGTGGCTCAGTCGGTGAAGCTTTGGGCTCGGAATTCACGGGTTCCAGTTTCGAGTCTGGCTACTGGCGAAGTCATGGTTTGCCGCTTGGGTCGAAATGAGACCCCGACAGTAAATGACGGCAGTAGCATCTTTGCATCTTTAGCCGTTGTGATGCCGACTCTACACAGGTACGCTACTACAGGTGCTGGTGGTCGCTGGACATTGGCAATTATTTGTGGTGCCCATCTCCTAATCTGGCAGTTGCGTCCCCGTCACCCCGTCACCATCTCATAGTTCGATTCCTCCACCGGACCTCTGCTGACACCATGACCCGATCCGCTGCCGCCGACGCCGAGCTGGCGCCAGACCTGATGGTGTCAGCGTTATCGGAGAGTCACCGTCGAACGTCCACTCTGTGACCTTGTGACCCTGTATGCCGGTCCGCCAGACTGCTGCGCAGTAACGGGTTCGACCGACCACCACGAGAGGGCAGCGAGGTAGCCTTTCGACCAATCAGGACACGAAGGCTTGCCTCGCTGCGACTGAGGTATCTTCCTTCCTTCTTCCGCGGACGCTCGCCCTGCGCGGTGCTCTGCCGCTCCCGAAATATACAAAATCCATCAGAAATCCAGATATGTTAACTACCAACCGGACGATGGCACCCGACAGTGCTACATATTTATCAAAAGTCTGAGAGCAAAACATCCGCTAAAGCGATCCTGATCATATAATCATTTCGCGTACATCATTATAAATCACTCTATTCACATGACCACGGCAGATTGATTTTGTCAACCTTCAACAACCCAACGCTGATCTCACAAAATCCCATTATAAGCACTAAGCCGACTATGCCTATCGACTGACCAGTAACCACCAGCAAGCCGTTGCGACAAGGCCAAGTCCGCACATCGCGGCAGATTTGAACCCGCGACGTTCACGTTTCACAAACCCTCCCTTCGGTGACTAACCAGGCTGTCCTACCGGTTAAACCCGCGTAGGAAAGACGCCACGCTGGCAGCGGCCGTGGAGACGAGCCCCGCGGCGACGCTGGCAGAGCCGGGTCCTCCCGGCTCGCCGCCGGCCACCGCCTCGTGCGCCACCTGTTCCCAGTCGGCGTCCGAGTCGTCGGCTGGACTGGGCCGCGCCGCCGCCTCGGCCGCCTCCAGCGGGTCGCTGAAGTCCAGGTCGGCCCGGAGCGACTCCTCCATGGAGGCGATGAGTGCGTCCGGCGGGTAGACGGCGCCGCGCCGGCCCAGGTCGCCGGACAGCAGCAGCGTCAGGTTGTAGGCGGTGCGCCGCGGCTCCAGCAGCGCCGCGTCCACGCCCGCGTGCAGGCACAGGCACACCAGGTTGGCGTTCAGCTTGGCCACGCGGTGGTTGAACTCGCGCTCGGACATCTCGTAGCGGCAGAACTCGCTGTAGCAGAGCCGGTTGCGCGGCCGCACGTCCACGTAGAAGGCGACCACGTTGAGCAGCTGTGCGGTGTATGTGAGCGCGGCGGACAGGTTGTGCACAGAACTGGTGGTGCCGCTGGCGGGCGCCGGCGCCGGCTCCTGGCCGGCCGCCGCCCACACGTGGTAGGCCGAGTAGTCGCCGGAGCCGGGCAGCGTCGGCTCGACCACGCGGTACTGCAGCTCGCCGACCGGCTCCAGCTGCACCCATCGGCCGCGCACGTACGCCAGGCTCTGCGCCTCGGCCAGCGCCGACTCTGTCTCGGTGAGCGCGGCGGCCGGCCGACCGAGCCCCGGCCGCGGCTGCACCTCCGACACGGGGAACACCACCGACACCAGCTGACGCACGTTCCCGCGCACGTTACCCTTGAGCGCGTGACGCACGATCTCCAGCCGCTGGCCCAGCCGCTCCGTGCCCACGTGGGACGACTCCTGGCGCTCGCGCAGCTCGTCGAGGCGCGCGCGCATGCGCGGCTGCCGGTCGCGCATCTGCCGACTAGCGCGGTGCGTGGCGGCCAGCTGTGCCTGCAGCTGGACCACGCGCGCGCGCCGCTCCGCAAGCGCGGCCTGCAGCAGCTGGAGGCGCCGGCGCCCGGCCGCCTCGCGCTCGCGCCGCTCCACCTGGCGCCGCTGCACCGCCGTCGCGTCCTCCACCGCGATCGCGTAGTTGATGATCTCGTGCTTCAGCCGAAACAGCTGCAGCTTGCGGTCGGCAAAGCGCGTCGGACACTGGTCTCGCGAGTGGCCGAAGTCACCGGTGCGCACGCACAGGCGGCAGTAGAAATTTTTGGCAGTGCGCTCACAGAGAGGGCACTTTTCGATGCGGATGAAGCTGCGCAGCTCGTCCATGGACGTGGAGCCGGAGAGCGGCGTCAGGCTCCGTCGCAGCTCCATGACAGTGTGTGAACTGTGCTGCGAACGGTTTGTTTATTTGTTGGGGCTTAAGGGCGCGACGACTGCGTGGTGTGCTGCGAACGGTGACACTCACATGTCCCACTTGGACTTCTTCGGCTGTACGTACAGGTTTCCGTCGTCGCGCTCGGCCAGGTAGTTGGTCTTCCGGTCGACCTGTGACCGCATGTAGAGGATGTAACCCAGACAGCCGGCGAGCGCAGCGCTGCCCAGGATCATCACCACCTTGTTCTGAGGACAAATAACGTTCTGAATGTAAATGGATATTTACTCGGGCACATCAGCATATTCGATCATATTGCTACGTCCCAGCATGATTTTTAAACGTCCACGACAGCAAGGACCTTGCTTAAATGTGACTTAAAATAGTTTTAGGTTTGAATGGCATCTGACTCGGGGTAGCCTCGTCTTCTCCCGAGTCCCAAATGACTCGGGGTAGCCTCGTCTTCTCCCGAGTCCCGACCATCCACGGAATGAGTGGTGGCGTAAGAGTACTAGTCTCTGGAATATGGCAGTGCAAGGTTATAAACACAGCATACCAATCGAATCGCAGCTCGGCCAGCCTGCCTCAACACCCCCTGCTGATCCCTACCAGCATGCCTCAACACTCCCTGCTGAT
This sequence comes from Chirona hameri, assembly GCA_036785665.1. Classification (NCBI taxonomy): domain Eukaryota; kingdom Metazoa; phylum Arthropoda; class Thecostraca; order Balanomorpha; family Balanidae; genus Chirona; species Chirona hameri. The sequence goes on from JAXIVJ010004833.1 coordinate 42,590, forward strand.
CCCTACCAGCCTGCCTCAACACTCCCTGCTGATCCCTACCAGCCTGCCTCAACACTCCCTGCTGATCCCTACCAGCCTGCCTCAACACTCCCTGCTGATCCCTACCAGCCTGCCTCAACACCCCCTGCTGATCCCTACCAGCCTGCCTCAACACCCCCTGCTGATCCCTACCAGCCTGCCTCAACACTCCCTGCTGATCCCTACCAGCCTGCCTCAACACCCCCTGCTGATCCCTACCAGCCTGCCTCAACACCCCCTGCTGATCCCTACCAGTCTGCCTCAACACCCCCTGCTGATCCCTACCAGCCTGCCTCAACACTCCCTGCTGATCCCTACCAGCCTGCCTCAACACCCCTGCTGATCCCTACCAGCCTGCCTCAACACTCCCTGCTGATCCCTACCAGCCTGCCTCAACACCCCCTGCTGATCCCTACCAGCCTGCCTCAACACTCCCTGCTGATCCCTACCAGCCTGCCTCAACACCCCCTGCTGATCCCTACCAGCCTGCCTCAACACTCCCTGCTGATCCCTACCAGCCTGCCTCAACACTCCCTGCTGATCCCTACCAGCCTGCCTCAACACCCCCTGCTGATCCCTACCAGCCTGCCTCAACACTCCCTGCTGATCCCTACCAGCCTGCCTCAACACCCCCTGCTGATCCCTACCAGCCTGCCTCAACACCCCCTGCTGATCCCTACCAGCCTTCCTCAACACTCCCTGCTGATCCCTACCAGCCTGCCTCAACACCCCCTGCTGATCCCTACCAGCCTGCCTCAACACTCCCTGCTGATCCCTACCAGCCTGCCTCAACACTCCCTGCTGATCCCTACCAGCCTGCCTCAACACTCCCTGCTGATCCCTACCAGCCTGCCTCAACACTCCCTGCTGATCCCTACCAGCCTGCCTCAAAACTCCCTGCTGATCCCTACCAGCCTGCCTCAACACTCCCTGCTGATCCCTACCAGCCTGCCTCAACACTCCCTGCTGATCCCTACCAGCCTGCCTCAACAACCCCTGCTGATCCCTACCAGCTTATGATAGATCGAAAACCAAACCAAGCTGACGCGAGTTAAGTTTGAGCATGAATCTGAGTGGAACTATGAGTATCTCATGACTCATGACCCAGCCATCAGCCAACATGGAGTTGCTTGTTGCCGTTTATTATTGGAGTTGTAAAACAGCACAACCGTTCCAATCGCCTGCCATTTAGAGCGCCCACCCTGTTCCAAGGTAGACACCTGTCACTAGTCAGTCACACACCTTCCCCAGGGACCCATTAGGGAAATTAACCCTGATCCTTGGCCCGGGAAGTGATTCTACCAGCTAAACACCAGCACGCCGCCAATAACCAGGGTAACAAGGCAGAGCTCAAAGTATAAAATAAGCTGTAATTAGCATCCTTGCATAATATATTAGGATAAACCACCTTCAGTTCGAAATTGGCGAAAAATACACAATGTCAACTCTGAGGTACAATCAGGGGCGTAGCTACTCCAGACAAGTTGGGGGGGGGGGGGGGGGGGGCTGAGCTGGGAAAAATCGCTTAACGTAACATCAAAATCCACAAAATACAGATTTCTCCCCGGATTTGACCCACTTCCTCGTCCAAATGGGGGGGGGGGGGGGGGGGAGCGAAGCCTCCTCAACTGAATAGGATCCTACACCCCTGGGTACAATTATTGTTTGCTAGGAGAAATGTGTCGAGTGGAATTACAGCTTCTAGAGGCGATTCTGAGTCGACGTGACAAACTGACGGCGGGGTTAATCCTCCATCAGAACCGACCGGCAGTTTGATAACAATCTCACCAGATTGGATCACTCCGGGGATCAGGCGGGAACCGATAGCACCGCCGAAAAGACCGCTGGTTTCCGATCGATATCATTATTACCGATCTGTTCCTGGATCACAAACCCTTCCCTTGATCGACTCATAATTGATTCTGGAATCTTGTTAAAGAGTAGTCAACCCATTTCTCTTATTATGTCATGAATAATTAGGCATCAAGGTTGATATTATCCGTTGTTGTGTGTCGAGTCCCGAGTAAAGCTCGTTCAATCTATATTTATAATGTTAAATGGCAAAAGCTCATACTAGGTCAAAGCAATGAATCGGTCTGATATATTTTTACAGAGTGAAGAAAAGCTAAAAGCTACTATACGTATACATTTATACAATACATATAAGGTCAGTGAATTAGATATCAATACAGTTTATAACTTACTGGCTTCGCATAGAGCTCGAAGTTGAGAGTCCTGAAGACATTGGTTGTCCTTAGATTTCTGATTCCTTCACCAGGTTGGCTGGATTTGGGAGCCTTCTCAGTATTGTCTGTCATAACCTGCATTGGATAGTGGAAGAGTGTCATATATTTACATCAAGAGCAGCAGGCAAATTCAGTCAATGAATGGGTGACAACACTACTGATGATGGGCGAGTTCCATGGGGGGGGGGGGGGGGGGGGCATTGCTCTTATTTAATTAGGCCATACAATATCTCCCCCAAGCTACATCGGGGAAACATCGAAAGTTGACAAAGAGAGCAGAGGATCGCCTAAAAGACCTCCAGTATCATCGGCAAACGAATGTCACAGTCCAGCATGAGAATACATAAGGACCTTTGCTCAACTGGTTAGCCATGAGGACTCTCAGGCTGGCAGCAGAAGCAGCAGACATTAAGATCAACCATTTCTCAAGATCTCAGGTTAACAATTAGGTCAGGGGAGGTCAATGAACTTCAAACACTAAAAATGACCTAATTGTTTATAGGGGATAACTTTCGACAGAAGCATGCCAAAAAAGACAGTTTTCACCATTGTTTCTCTCATGGAGATGCATCAAATGGTACATTAGAACTATGTTCCAGTGGCGCCTCTAACCTCCTCAAAGTTCGGGTATATAGATTTCACAGCCACGGTTCACAGCCACGCTGAAACTCAGCAACTACATAAACTAGATACTTCATTATTTCACCATTCGAAAGATACACTCTTGCATGGGTGCCGTTTCCCCCTTTTATAAGTCATATCCCAAAATTGACCTTTTTTATACTCCAAGGAAAAAGCCAATTAAATGTGACCAATCACTCACCACTTATTTACAGGTTTAACTGAGAAGTGTGAAGTGGATCAACTCAACCCTTATCAGATTACCAGACCACCAGAGCAGCCTTCCAACTGCACCAGACCAAGACCAAGACAGGCAGATTCACAAATGAAGACATGATATCCTCATTCCTCATTACAAAGGAGGAGGATGTGATGTGCATGTAAATGTTGCCCAGTTCACTGACCTTGAGCTAATAAAATGTGGATGAATGTGGAAAGGATGTTTTATGATACCAAGTACATACCGACCATGATTCACACTGGAACTCGCAAATAACCTAAGCACCTACAGACACCCCTCACACAAAAGATTGCACTAGTCACCAGCAGGGCTGTATAATAAGACCGGTCACTAGTACACAAAGCTCAAATTGAAATGGTAATATGCTTTCGAAGAGGCAAACACCACTTTATGCGCCACAAATGTCGACGATTGGTGAGCACGCAGCGAATACAATGGTAGAATCTAGTACGAAGGTCCCTGGCTAAAACCAAGTTCCACCGTACGTGCATCTGATAAAATTATCGTGTTTTTTGTTGTTGTTGCACATTATGTACTCCTTAATGCGGTAGTGTACTGTTGTATGTTGCGAGTTATAAATACCTTGGTTTTAATATTTCGAACACTCCTTCAAAAGCTGATGATCTGGAGTTGCGCCACCAGTATCGCCTCTTATGTTGTCGGGCCAACTCCCTGATTAGAAAGTTTGCCATGTGTTCAGTTTCTGTTAAAAAATATTTGTATAGTGCGTATTGTTCTAATATTTGTAATGTACATCTGTGGCACTCTTATCATGCAACTGTGTTAAGAAAATGTATTGTTTGCTTCAACAATGCTGCCATAATGTTTTTTGGGTATGACCGTTTTTGTAGTGCCTCCAACATGTTTGTAAATGAGCGAATTTATAATTTCAGTGCTTTGTATCGCAAAGCTGTCTTCGGTTTCACGACTCGCCTTGGGCAGACTGACAATCATATTGTATCAATGTTGTTTCACAGCGATCTGGCCGTCCGTTCCTCTGTGAGGAAAGTATGGACGGATGCGCTGTATGTGTGATTTTGCCAAACCTATGTCTTCATGGACCTCGAGTCTGCAAATAAAGAAATCTCTCTCTCTCTCTCTCTCTTAACCCGGCATTGACTAGGGTCTCAGCCGAACGCCATTGGCTGGGGTTGGGGGTTGGGGGGGGGTCGCCCCCACCCCTGGTTATCTTCCGAACCAATAACCGCAGCGAGACGCGCAAGGCGGCAATCGAAAGCTCTCAACGAGACGAATCCAAAGCATACACACAATTTGCCAAATAAGGCCACATGTCAGGTCACGGTCAGGTCAAAGATAACATTGAGACATTTTAGTTTTTGGGCTATACTTTCCATCCAAAGCCTTAGATTGCGACTATTATCGCACAAAGTGCTCTCAAATGTATAATACATATCCCACATAAGCAAAAGTAAAACTGTAAGCAAAGGTCTGACCTTATATAAGGTCAAGGTATAAGGTCAAGGTTAGGTCACAAAAGGTCATAGGTCTACGAAAGCCATGCGACACACGTTGTATGGGTTATTTTACATGTCTAATTCGATAGTAGCAGTCATTTTCACAATCTGACACCATATAAGGTCAAGGTTAGGTCAAATAAGGTCAAAATTTGAAATTGATAAATATACATAAACAAGGCATGTGTCTAGACCAGTTTTGTCTCAGAAATACAATGCTGACATTTATTTGTTTGTATCTGGTCACTAAAAGAAAATAAACAAATGCAATTTCAAAATATGACGTCATGAGTTACTCTTACTTAGGGAGCGATAAGTCAGTCAAAAATAAAGATGTTGCCTTTAAATTTGGTTTGGGTATTGCCTACATGTGGTTTCTCAACATCCCTTCCGGTTTTTTGAAAATATTTGAAAATGTAGTTTTTGAGGGCATTTAAAATATTTGTCCCCTTTTTGGGGGTCAAAAACCAAATTTTTCAAAAATCCGAGATAGCCAGTTTGTTGCCCTTGCAATTTGCTATCTTTTGGCGTTTTTCGATTGCATGTTGCTTTAAATATGACATTTCTACGGCCTGGCAAAGTTTTTTTTTGTGTCAAACTCGTGTGTACTGTGTAGTGAGTAGTGACGTCACTAAATTCGTTATATTTCAGAAAATTTTCGACAAAATTTCTTTATTTTCGCACATACGTATAATTGATGTAAGAGAAGGTACCTGAAGTTTCACGTCGATAGTGCTGTTAGTTTCTGAGCTATTGCGAAAGTCTATCAGGTTGGGGGGGGGGGGGGGGGGGGGGGGGAAACGCCCCCCGCAAATGGTGGGTTAAAGGGATATTGCCACCTTGCAGGCCAATATGGAGTTCATTTCACTTGCAAAATTTGGCTCCCGAAACTCCCCAGTCCCCCCAATCATACATGATTGCTGATACCCACCATTCATTTAAGTTGCTTTTTAGAAATCCTCCAGAGGTGGCAATATCCCTTAAAAGGGAATGTTTCACCTTTCTGAAAGTTGTCAAATATATGCTGGTTGTAGTACAAAAATATGAAGTAAGTGCTGCTGAAAACGATGGTTATATTTTTTTTTCTCCTGAAAAGTCACTTAAAGGGAGTGTGCCTACTCACATCACTTATTTGGGGTTATTGACACTGGTCATAATATAACATAATTTTCTGAATCGACCCATGACTTCGTTTCTCCAGATTCGCCCTAGTTGCTGAAATATTCCAAAGACTCCAGGAACTTGCTGGGAGCAAAAAGTTATCGGGTAGACTCCAGAGGGCTTCTGCTACTAGAAGTACTGCAACTATCGATTACACTGCTAGCATATTGTTAGCGCCGGCCAATAGCAATTCAACAAAACAGCTCGTGCACGCTGACAACAGCAGCCGAACAGAAACTGGACGGCTATCATGTTTTTCGATGAAGATATCAATTTAGAGCTACGAAACTTATCACATTGATAGGACTGAACTAGAGCATGTTGACCAAATTCGGGACCTCGGAGTTATACTTGATACAAAACTTACATTCGGACCACATGTAGATAGTTCAGTGAAAAAAGCAAACAGAGCTCTCAGTGTACTCATTCGATCATTCCAAAAAGCCAGCCCCAGAGCAGTGTCCTAGAATTGGGAAATTTGGGTGGAAAATGACACCCTATGGATACTATTTTTCCACTTATTTTACTGAGTTTTACTGTGAATTTTCCACTCCTTATTTTAAAATGTATTGGATAATTGGAAACCTGATACTGATTTATGGATGTAATGATAGGGACAGCCTGTGGACAGAAAGACAGGTAAGAATTGGCATAGGTAATAACTAATTTTCGTGAGCAGGTAATTGGGTGATAAAGCCTGGTACATATGCTTTTTGGTTTAATTTTCCACTCTTTATACTTATTTTTAGTCAGAGTTTTCCACTCCGCACCCCAGCTCCAAAGCAATTCTTGGAGCCTGCCCCAGAGGATATCTCAATGACCGATCCGTCATTGCTTCGTACTGCGCACATGTTCGCTCCAACTTGGAGTACTGTAGCGTGATTTGGGGAGGCGCCGCTTCATCTCATGTAATTCGATTGGAAAGGATAGAGCATAAGTTTGTAATGTGGCTCAACGCTCAGGTGCGCTCTCAATCGTCGTCGCTTGTGTATTGTGACTTACTGAAGCATTTTAGCCTAGTGTCTGTAACTGCGCGTAGAACTCAATACGATATCATGTTTTTGCGTAACGTTTTCACCGGCAAAATCCGTTCATCATTTATATTACAGTCATCCTCACTCAATGTACCCTGCCGCACCACAAGGCAACAATCTCGAACTCTGTTCAGCATTCCATATGCCAGGGTGTCAACTGTGAGAGAAGGCATTTTTGTGAGGCTGCCCAGACTGGCTAATAGGCTCGTAGATAAATGTTCCACAGTGGACCTGTTCTCAGGACTCAGACACTATCTCATCATTTTGTGGCAAAGTAAGGTCATATGTCGCTTCATTGTAAGTAGGTAGTCTATACACGCTATGTACGTTATATTTGTCACCGGTGTCAAAATGTGATAGGTATTGCTGTGTGTAACTATTGTTACTTTTTATTTCTATTTAATTTTATATTCGTTTTCATTTTTACCTTTGTCTTCATTTTTGCTATTTTATCTTCACTATTTCATCACATATTTCTTATTTCGTATTTTATTCTTATATTTTAAATCCATTTGTGTCATTTAACAGCTTTTAACCATCGCTTTTGTATTATAGAGGATCTTCTAGGTGATCTTTTTTAATATTATAGGTATAGATGGTTATGGGTGAGGGATGTAATGTGAAAGTATGTGAATGTGTGTGCTTTTATCTGTGTGACTTTGCCCATAAATGGTTCACCCCGTCGGCGATGTTAAAGGGAGATAATGACCTTTTTCCACAAAAATGGAGTTAGCACCTGAAATCGATAGACGAGACCAAAATATATTGTAAATTCATCACATTTTGCATATAACAATTCCTACCGCGAGATATTTCAATTCATAGTTGATAAGCGCTCCACGCTTATAATCAGCAAGCACTCGGTAACGAATTCAGTAAATTAGCCTCCCTATGCATTGTTATTTATCATGAAGGTATGCAATATGTTTCCTGCATTCTATCTTTTGCGAATATGTGCCAAACTTTTATGAACAATCAACAATCATTTAAAAAAAGTGCATTGAAATCAGCAGTTTAGGTTGGCCCCCCATGGCAACCTATTTAGTGTCTGCGATTTGTTTATAAGTGCCCATTCAACAACGTTGAACAGATTGACACAAAAGCGCCAGATGTTGCGCTTTCCAATAGTGTAGGGAAAATACTGATCATAAATTTTCCCAAACTTCCAACTTTGAATTAGGGAATAATTGTATTTAATTCTTAAATTTAGATCCCATCATTTTAATACCATAACGGTAGCCAAAGAAAGTGTTGCTAACAAAATCAAAAGGTGATTATCTCCCTTTAAATAAATAAATAAATAAATAAATAAATAAATAAATGAATAAATATAATAAAGTTCATGGTGGCAAGAACGAACGTGCTGTGCAAAACTTGTCTTTCTTTCTTGCATGATGTGACCGTAATTGTATTGTCTTATGTGCAGTGTTTTACATAACATCACCATAGTGGCGATCGTTTTATACATATCAAGAAAAAAAATAAGCAAAAAAACAATATAAGTGAAAATTCAACTAAAGGGGTTCCAGATGTGAATTTCATCATATACAACAATCAAACCAATACCTACTTACTGTATGACAAATATTTTTGACATTCCAAAACAGTAGGCACACTCCCTTTAACTTTATACAAATTAAGGTTTTTAATTTGGGATGACATCATTATTGAGCTATAGACCGCCGCTGATTGGTTGTCGAAGTGGGATTGGCTGAAAAAGTGGCTGTCAGCCAATCAGCGGTGACACCAGCCTAGACCCTATTTTGCAAATGGGAAAATAAATTGCTTAAAAATGGCTACATTTTGGGGAAAATGACCTTAGCTTTTTCAACATTTCAATAACAGCCAAAGATAATGACTATCTCAGTTCGAAACCTGATTGGCCAAGGTGAAACATTCCCTTTAAAGGGATGTTTTACCTTTCTGAAAGTTGTCAAATGTACGCTGGTTGTAGGTGAAAATATGAAGAAGTGCTGCTGAAAACGATGGTGATATTTTTTCTCTTGAAAAGTCACTTAACTTTATACAAATTAAGTTGTTAAATTTGGGATGATGACATCATTATTGAGCTATAGACTGCCACTGATTGGCTGACAAAGTGGGATTGGCTGAAAAAGTCGCTGTCAACCAATCAGCTAGCCCATTTTGTAAACTATAATTGAATTGCTTAAAAACAGCTAAGTTTAGGGGAAAATGACCTAATAGTTTCAACATTTCAATAACGGCCAAAGATAATGGCTATCTCAGTTCAAAACCAATACAAAGGTGACACATTCCCTTTAAGCAAAAATTTGTGTACTCCGCTACCAAGGCAAAAAAGTGAAAATTCATCCCTGCCTTTAACATCATGCCTATGGGCGTTCCATGGAAAGAATCAAATTTAGAATACCTGTCCCTCCAATTTTTGGAACATGGCAGAGCCAGGGTGGGAATTCTACTTTTTTTTTGTTGGTGGAGGAGTACATATCTTCGCAAACAAAGAGTACAAAAATAACCTGATGGTAGGGCAAAAATAAATACTGATATACTAATGAATAATGATGAATGATAAACTACAAAACTAAATTCCCCAGATCAAAATGTGCTGACAATTCTTGGTAAGTACCTATGCATTCATGCAGAAAAGCAATGTATACCTACCCAAGCACACATTTTCTTTTTCAGAACAACAATTCAGAACAATGCCAGAAAACCGTTACATCAACATGGGGCCTGGCGCATAACCAGGAAATGTGTCCATGTAAAATGAGTCACTTTTAGTGTTGTTTTTTTTCCAGTCTGGCTCTCCAACCGAATAACATTTCAAATCACAAACTGGCCTTCATATCATATAATTACAATTATTTCAATGCTACTCAAAAAAATACCCACTGTGAGACCAACCCCACAATAATCAGTAATCACAACTCATGTGTGCGCCGCATGTGCATCACCAACAAACAATGGCAAAGGCTGTATTTTCACTACTCGCTACTATTCTATGATCAAATGGAAAACGTCACGGGTACAAGGGAGCTAACGGCTTCCATACTGGTCCAGCTCTCAATCAAGCTAGTCGATTGGTCAAAACCGAATAGGCTTCTGACGTCACAAATGTGAGTCAACATGTTACGGAGATAACAGCATCCCATTGCGTTTTGCCGTCAGAAAAGTAATTGTTACTCTTTTACAGAGTACTTGTTCTCCTTCTGAGGCTGGAGAATAATTGGTGGGGCAATTGGAGTAGGTCACACTGTGTTGTGGCATAGGGACCTACTCTAATTACATTTGCACTCCCAATAGTTGTACTCTCGTCAGTCTCTCAGGTCGATATCTCCGGAATCGTTCCACGCGGCGCCATGAAATTTGGCACAGCTATTGATACATCTCTTTTGCATCTTCTGACTAAATTTGATGTCAGGGTCATGTCAGGTCAGGTCACCAGGTCACGTTAAGTGACCCTACCTCAAAAGCGGGCTGTCAGCCATCAAGTTGTTGACCCGGGGGGGGGGGGGGGGAGGAGGGGGTTAGCAGACCGTCAGCCATCAGCGATCTATATTATATTCCACAGCCTCTACGCTGTGGCTGTTGTGTTGCGATGTTACAATAAATTAATTGCTGAGACTCTACCGAATGCGACGCTTTCAGCGCAAATAACCCGCGTGAAGGGCACACAGTGGAGATTAGTTTTTGCTGACTGTGTTTGCCTTGTGAGTTGGGTTTGTTCAAGGAAACTTTATAACTTTGTTTGGTTTGTTAACAGTTCAAGTTGGGACTTGGGTTTGTCTTTGCCTAAGCTTTTATTTTAATCCAGTGGCAGTGGATGGATGGAGGTAATTGTGGTGTTGGCTACATTCAGTCCAACTTTCCAAGCCAGAAGTCAACCTTTTATGAACAGGTTTTCTCTGCAACAAACACTTTTATTAGTTAATAAACAATAGATATTTCTGAGTACACATTTTTTTGGGTACCAGTCACAATTTGGGAGTACAAAATGTGTTGGTGTATATGGAACCAACAAACGTGAACTTTTCCAACACTGGGCAGAGCTCATGTTGAACGCTCTGAATAGAAGTGATAATTGTAATCAGCCAATGGAAAATTATCCCTTAATGAGTAGATGTCGAACGCGCGGAAATAATTATCGGTGATAATCATCCAATACAAAATATCAAAAGGAAATGTTTTTCCCAGATACCAAACACACGCCTGACTTCCCTTCCTTTGTCAAGTCCATAGCAACTGAATCGCCATTACGCAACTCAAACTGCCAATGCTGGCATTCTAGCAGGTAAATGAAATAAACTGACCCAAGGGAACCGCAGGAGACAATCTGTAATAATTTACCCACGGTCATAGAATACAATTTACCTAATAATGTCGTTCTTGATCGTGAAAACCCGTTCCAAGTTCTCTTTGTTTGTGTATCTAAAATCTCGTTCCCAATCCATGGGTTCAAGGCCGTGTGCGTCCAGCATGCATATATTTGCCCATCCATCCCTGATTCCTGAGATTTCTCCAGGTTAATATGACGTCACTGGTACAAGTCACTCAGCAGGCGAAGACATTCGTTCTTTTCAGTACGATTATATCGTCATGGTTATTGAGTAATGACATTAATTTTCGAAATAATATTTCTCTCTATACAATTCTATATCAGCATCAAGCGCTGGATGATTGTCAACAGGGGCGTCGTTTTCTGAAAATGATTGGTAGGGTCCCAATGTTTTAGAGATTTTAAGGTCATTCTTACCATGCAACTTCTATGTTGCATGGTAAGTTAAAAAAATAAAAGGCCTAATGTTAAAATGTGACATTATTGGCCCTTACCAGGGCTATAGAAAACGACACCCATGATTGTCAACTTTGTATATATGTAGATCCACCTACGTATAGGTGTGTAGGTGTGACTCATTGCATGTTGGCATCGGCGCCGTGATAGCAATGTTCGTTAAGCGGCAGCTGGAGCGAACGAGAGACATTAAAACAAGCAGCACACATGAAATATAGTACGTATTTTCGCTGTATGTGAATACCTTAATCCATCGCCGGGCGCCTGGCGGCGCCCGGCGACGGACAGCCCGTGGGGCGCCCTTCTTGCGGGGGGGGGGGGGGGCGACCGCTGCGGCCACCTCTGGATCCGCCCCTGGTTCAATGTACCATTGCACCAAAACCTCGTATGGAATGACGGTATTTCTATTGCCTTGAGCATGACTGTGCATCCTTGCATGCAGACTGGTTATTGATTCGACACTGATTGAATCGATTGGAATCGATCAATCAAAATTCCTTGAATAAAAAAAATATTGATTCACCACCAGATCTTTTGATTCATGCATCGTGATTGAATCAAAACCCGCATCAAATCAAGGCTGATTGAATAAAAAAGATTTAACGATTCTTAACAATTCAAGTACACTGGTAAATTGTGCAAATATATGCAGTCCCAGTGGCTACATTCATTTATACTGAAATATTATTGCTGTAACAATGTTTTAGTGATCATATATATGTATGTTTCCACTGTTATTGATTTGGCATAAATTCATCACATATATTTAAATGTTGAATCAAACGTGAATCTATTCAAATATTTGTTTTGATTCTTTGAATCGGAAAGAATCCATTCTCAAAATTGTATCCGTGAATTGAACGGTGATTGAATCATTCCGATTCCAAAATGAATCATGATTGAATCGTTCCAGAGAAGTTGAATCAATAACCAGTCTGCAGTTGCATGGGCGTTGCCAGCACTGGGGACACTAGGGACATTGCCCATTGTCCCTGACTCCCTAGTAATATTCATCCATCCCTAATATGGTCCCATGTTGAAGGGAATGCTTCACCTTTCTTAAAGTTGTCAGATATACACTGGTTGTAGTATAAAATATGAAGTAAGTGCTGCTGCAAATGATGGGGATATTTTTTCACTCGAAAAGTCACTTAACTTTATACAAATTAAGTTTTTAGATTTAAGCGAATGACGTCATTATTGAGCTGTAGACCGCCGCTGATTGGCTGACAAAGTAGGATTAGCTAAACATGGCTTGCCAGCCAATCAGCGGCTGCACCAGCCTGGAGTCATTTTGCAAATGGTAAATTTAATTTCATAGCAACTGACTTAAAGTTAAGTTTTGGGAAAATGACCTTATAATTTAGACATTTCAATAACGGCCCAAGATAATGGCTATCTCAGTTTAAAACTAATACAAAGGTGAAACATTCCCTTTAAAGTGCACGCCCATGAGCAGAGGCGTCGCTACCTTCTAAAAAGTGTGTGTGTGTGTGTGTGTGTGTGGGGGGGGGGGGGGTCCACTGCCAGGGGGCGCCATACCCAGAGGGGGCGCCCCGGCCTAGAGGGGCGCAAACCCCATAAATTTGTTGGATTTCATTCAGGAGCGAAGGGGGGGGGGGGGGGGGGGGGGGCGTGAGTTAGGGGGGAAGGGGAAATCCAGTTGCGTATTCTCCCCCACCCCAAACAAAAATTGTTATAATGTAGGTATGCACATCCGACGACCGTGTTTTTTTTTGGGGGGGGACAAATCATGGTTTCAGGACCTTTCGGGCGGCCGTGGCCCCTTGCCCCCTGGATCCGCCCTTGATTTCACTTGCTTAATTTTCAGGTTCCTCTTTCACATAAAAAGAGGTGAGGTGGTGAACCCATGAATATATAGATATATATCGACGAATCAAGACGAAATATCGAATATAAATGTCGACGTTACGCAGCGGGCAATTCAATTTTGTATTGGCTTTCAATCGAAAAAATACCGCTTTGACAACTACAAACATACACCCGCACAGCCGCGCGCTTATGCAAGGACTGCACATTGCACATCAAGGGCGGATCCAGCCGGCCGTTTTTTGTTGTTTTTTGCTTTTCTTGGGGGGGGGGGGGGGGGCAAACCGTTTTTAGCGGATATTACCTACCCCAATTTCGAATTTGGGCCACTTTATTTTGCAACCACACGATTTCTAATGATGTCTTTATTTAGATATTTTGGTGTGTTTTTCGCTTTTCGACCCTTTGGGATATCGAAAAAGGAAAGATGTCAGCTTACAGTTTGTATTGTTCCGACATTGCCTTACAATGAGCACAACTATGTCAATTGTCAGCTGTACCCAGGGGCGTCGCCGATAATTTTTGAGTGGAGGGGTCGGCTGAAATGACGGGAAAAATATACCCCATTTTTGTATTGGTGTAGTTTTAAGCCTTTGCAGCATTTTTAATGTGGATTTTCATGTTATAGTAGGTACTTGTTATTTAGCGCCGCGAAGCGGCGCGAAATTTGTACGGGTTTGCCTGATAAAACCCAGAAACATAGGCGGTGGGCCTTGTAGAAAATACGAAGCTAAACATGCTATTCACTCAATTCACCGTTACAACGAACCGAAGACGATGGCGATGGCTCGTTATGACGATGGCCATTGATGTGACGCCGCGAAGCGGCGTGCAAATTTTAGTTTTATAATTTTAATATTGTAACCAGACCGTGAGTGGGCCAAGCCTCAGGTAACCCCTATTCCTGGTTGCACATCTCGGTATGATGAAGAATATTGAAATTAAAGTAGTTTTTCATATATATATTCTTCGGATAGTAAATCACGATGACCGGTGGCAGTCAGCGCTCAATAGTACATATGATAATAATAACTGTATACATACACCGAATGTATGTACCGAACTGTAACAAACAACTCTGTATTGTAACGTTAGAACTCTGCGTTATCAACGTACTCTCTTTATTCAGAGCGCTGTTCGGCACACGCTACTAGCGCTTTTCGCTAGCTGACGTCACAATTACGTCACGGAAACCGACGCAGCTGGAAACCAGACAGAACTCATAGAAGCACTTCCAGACTGCTTCAGGGGCACATCACATCTGTTTGTTTTAATTTCAGTTTGATTTGTCTCATGCGCCACTATTGAAACACATCCGCTAGCGCTTTCGCCGCTTCTGCGATTTTCCACTAGCAGAAATAGCCTCTCCGCAGGGTCCACGGTTCCTATCATGACGTATTCCCATTCTGGCTTTTCATTGGCTGACGCCTGGTTGCCATGGAGACCGAAAGCGCTACTAGCGCTACTAGCGGCCGCTAGCGTGTGTCCGAACAACGCTCAGGTTACGAGTCGTAGCAGACAACACAAGACCGAGACTCCCAGGCTCACACACCGCGCCACGCTCCTCCCCCTCATACATGTGCTGCCATCTGTCCGTTATGTGCCGCAACCGCAGTGTTCATCATCTCTGGTAGATGGCACACAATGTAGTGCTCGGAGCTCCGGTCACACAAATGTCACATCCCTTTTCCTAAAAAAGAAAAGGAAAAAAAGAAAAGCATAATTAACCGGAAATGCGGACATAGCATATCAGCAAACAACGAGACACTGGAATCGGAATAGAACAGCACGTAAGGCAACTAGTCTACACAGCTGCCCTTTTTGATTTTGGCGAATGAGCAATAATGTACATAATACTAACTACCGACACATCAGTCACACAGAAGCTCAAAACGATTCAGGGAACATAATCAGACAAGTAAGCCGGAGGACGGGTATGGCGTTGAGGACGGCGAGTGTGGCATTCGGGGCGCACGGCACGTGCGGTCGCCGGTGAACGAGGCGCAACAGTGGGAGATGACGGTGGACTCATGTCGAGAGATGGCTCACAGGACGTCCGGGGACGGGGGGTGAGTTGTTCATCTGAGCTGGCGAGCGGAGCACGCACCGGGGCCGACTGTGCGGGGGAATCCAACACACGGTCAGTCGGCTCAGCACCGGTGCGATCAACGGTTACTGGTGGCGGGTCACAGGTAGCTAACAACTGGCGTCGATTGCGCCGATACGTGACGTCATTCACGCGCACCCAATAGGAACGCGGCCCTGCCGCTCCCACACAGATACCTGGAGACCAAATGCTCTGGCCAGGGAGGCGCATGCGAATCGGCTGGTCCGGGGAGAGGAGGGCGAGTGGCTCGCTATGTCGGTCGTAATATTTCGCCTGGCGTGATTTCTGGGCAGCGAGGTCACGTGGGACAGAAGTCGGGTACGTGGGAAGCAGGTTCGACCTGGGCGTGGGCAGGAATGTACGACAGGCACGCCCAAACATTTTCTGCGCAGGAGACATATCGGAGCCTTCACTTGGCGAATTACGCCACATCATTAGCGCCCAGAGCGGGTTCTCACCAGAAGCGATGGCCTTACGCATCAGTGCCTTAGCCGTTTTGACGGCGTTCTCAGCCTTACCGTTAGACTGAGCAGTGGCGCACGCAGGGGGGGGGGGGGGGGGGGGGTCAAAGGGGTCAGCTGACCCCCCGAAATTTCTGAGGGGCCCGTTTCTGGTAGGGGCCCGGTCTTGGTCAGGCCCGATCGAGGTAGGGGCCCGGTGCTGGCAAAGGCGTGGCATGAGATGATGGGGCCCGGTCACAACAGGGCCCGGTCCTCGCATATTCTTGACACGGGCCCGTTTCTGGTAGGGGCCCGGTCTTGGTCAGGCCTGATCGAGGCAGGGGCCCGGTGCTGGCAAAGGCGTGATATGGGGCCCGGTCAGAACGAGAGCCCGGTACTTGGACATTATTGATGCGGGCCCGTTTCTGGTAGGGGCCCGGTCTTGGTCAGGCCCGATCGAGGCAGGGTCCCGGTGCTGGCAAATACGTGGCATGGGGCCCGGTCAGGACGAGGGCCCGGTCACAACAGGGCCCGGTCCTCGCATATTCTTGATACGGGCCCGTTTCTGGCAGGGGCCCGGTCTTGGTCAGGCCTGATCGAGGCAGGGGCCCGGTGCTGGCAAAGGCGTGATATGGGGCCCGGTCAGAACGAGGACCCGGTCACAACAGGGCCCGGTCATTGCATATTCTTGATACGGCCCGTTTCTGGAAGGGGCCCGGGCTTGGTCAGTTCCGATCGAGGCAGGGTCCCGGTGCTGGCAAAGACGTGGCATGGGGCCCGGCCAGGACGAGGGCCCGGTCACAACAGGGCCCGGTCCTCGCATATTCTTGATACGGGCCCGTTTCTGGTAGGGGCGCGGTGTTGGTCAGGCCTGATCGAGGCAGGGGCCCGGTGCTGGCAAAGGCGTGATATGGGGCCCGGTCACAACAGGGCCCGGTCCTTGCATATTCTTGATACGGGCCCGTTTCTGGTAGGGGCCCGGTCTTGGTCAGGCCTGATCGAGGCAGGGGCCGGTGCTGGCAAAGGCGTGGCATGGGACCCGGTCAGGACGAGGGCCTGGTCATAACAGGGCCCGGTCCTCGCATATTCTTGATACGGGCCCGTTTTTGGTAGGGGCCCGGTCTTGGTCAGGCCCGATCGAGGCAGGGGCCCGGTGCTGACAAAGGCGTGATATGGGCCCGGTCACTAAAGGGCCCGGTCCTTGCATATTCTTGATGCGGACTTGTTTCTGGTAGGGGTCGGTCTTGGTCAGGCCCGATCGAGGCAGGGGCCCGGTGCTGGGACAGACATGATATAGGGCCCGGTCAAAACGAAGGCCCGGTCACAACAGGGCCCGATCCTTGCAAATTCTTGATACGGGCGTATTTGACATTGATACGTATTTTTTACATTATCCATTGTTGCTTCAGGAAATGGTTTATGGCAACTTGTGGCAAAATGATGGTGGGCGCGAATGACGTAGTCGAGGCGCACTAAAACCCCAACGATGATGATGATGACATAACTACCGGGGATCGGACTGCCTAACCTGCCTAACCTGTAAAATATAATTGTTGTTGTTGTCATTTACCTGCCTAACCTGCCTAACCTGTACAATATAATTTGTGTTGTTGTCATTTACCTCATTTCGTCAAATTTACTCTCGACAGTTGTACCGCACATCAGTAGCACACGCACCTACAATTCGCACATCAGTAGCACACGCAGTCACCTTACACGACATTGACAAGAAAATGATGTCTCAGGTCCCATGCTGTAGGGGGCCCGCTCAAAAACAAGTGACCGAGATCCGCGAAGTTTTCTAAAAATGGGTGGGGCCCGCTCACAAGGGGGCCCGCTTTTAGGGCTCTGACCCCCCCGAAATGGAATCCTGCGTGCGCCACTGAGACTGAGGGTATCCCGGACTGGAGGTTACCTGGTGAATGTCCATCCCGGGCTGGAGGTTACCTGGTGAATGTCCATCCCGGACTGGAGGTTACCTGGTGAATGTCCATCCCGGGCTGGAGGTTACCTGGTGAATGTCCATCCCGGGCTGGAGGTTACCTGGTGAGTGTCCATCCCGGACTGGAGGTTACCTGGTGAATGTCCATCCCGGGCTGGAGGTTACCTGGTGAGTGTCCATCCCGGACTGGAGGTTACCTGGTGAATGTCCATCCCGGGCTGGAGGTTACCTGGTGAGTGTCCATCCCGGGCTGGAGGTTACCTGGTGAGTGTCCATCCCGGACTGGAGGTTACCTGGTGAATGTCCATCCCGGGCTGGAGGTTACCTGGTGAGTGTCCATCCCGGACTGGAGGTTACCTGGTGAATGTCCAACGTACGTAGGAATGCACGGAATTCAGAGCTACTGAAGGGGGGCCCGTTATCACTGACCAATGTCTCCGGGATGCCATAGCGCGCAAACTGAGCAGATAATGCTGATATGACATGAGCTGCTGTAGTACGAACCAATCGGTCGATTTCCACAAAGTTTGAGTAGTAATCTACCAGTATGAGGTACATGGACCCATTCAATTCGAAAAGATCTGTACCGAGTTTGGCCCAGGGACGCGGGGGCACCTCGTACGACAGAAGCGGTTCTGCCGCTGGCGCCGGGCGGTGTGCGAGGCAGATAGGGCATTGGGGAATCGATTCTTTGAGCATAGTAGTCATCCCTATCCAAAACACATTTTGTCGAGCTAGTCGCAGGATCGACGCGAGACCAATGTGAGTGCGATGCAGACGCGAGACGAGGTCTCGCTGAAGGGAGCTGGGAATGGCAATGCACCGGCCCTTGTATAGCAAGCCGTCCTGAGTGAATAACTCATCATGAAAGGCGTGATACGGCTTGAGTGTGTTCGGTAGCTGGCGACGATGCTCTGGCCATCCGACCAGCACTTGCCGAATGACAGCTGGAAGAACGGGATCAGACACGTAAGCGGCCCTGATGGCATCTAAACGGTCCTGTGATACCGAGATGCCGTCAGTTAGTACCAGGGATTCGGTCTCCAGCGCGAACACCGACTGCGGCTGCTGAAGGGGAGCACGACTGAGCGCATCAGCGACTGGGATCTCGGAGCCCGGCCGATAAACGATGTGAAAATCGTACCGCTGAAGGGTAAGCAGCATTCTTTGCAAGCGAAGTGGTGCATCACTCAGTGGTTTGTGATGGATGGCTACTAGCGGTTTGTGGTCTGTTTCTACGGTGACTGGCCTACCATACAGATATTGGTCCAGGCGAGTGAGAGCGAAAGTGATGGCCAACAGTTCCTTTTCAATCTGTGAGTAGGCCTGTTCACAAGTCGTGAGCGAGCGAGAGCAGTACGTCACTGGGTTTCCTCGCTGCATGAGGACAGCGCCGAGCCCGTAGCTCGAGGCGTCACATTGCACTGTTGCCTCGTCGTGCGGGTCATAGAATTTGAGCACGGGCGCCGTGGTGAGCAGGTGTTGTACTGAAGTGAACACAGACTCACACTGTGAGCTCCAATACCAGCCAATGTTTGCGTGTGTGAGCTGACGGAGTGGTGCAAGGACCTGGGACACGTTCGGGATGTAGCGAGACAGAAAACTGACCATGCCCAGAAACCGTTTAAGGCTGGGCACGTCTGTGGGAGGCGGATACTCCCGAATCGCCGACACTTTGACAGGGTCTGGTTTCAGCCCACCAGAGGACAAGACGTGGCCCATCCACGTCAGCTCAGGTACTTTGTACCGGAATTTGTCCGGGTTCAGGTGGAGGTTTCTCTCGCGTGCTCTGTCGAGAAATGCCTCCAAGTTGCGATCATGATCACGCTCGGCATCTACACGTGTGTCACCGCGTCCAAAGATGACGAAATCATCAGCGATTACTTCGACACAGCGATTACTTCGACCCATGATGAGCTCGTGCATCATCCGCTGCCAGATTTCCGAGCTACACTTCACGCCATAAGGCAATCGGTGTCAAATGTATCGGCCGAAGGGTGTGTGAAAACAGCACAGACGCGCTGACCTGTCAGATAATCCTATCTGCCAAAATGCACAGGAAGCGTCCACTAGACTGAATACTTTTGCCCCACTCAGGCGGGAGGTAACCTCATCCACCGTCGGTGTGGGGTAGTGCTCACGCCTCACGGCCCGATTGAGGTAACGAGGGGCAATGCAGAGGCGTATGTCACCGTTCGGTTTGTCAACAATGACGGGATGGGATACCCAGTCGGTTGGCTCGGTGATGGGTGAGATGACACCTAGTGCCTCAAGATCATCAAGCTTTCTCTTCAATTTCTCCCTCGTATGAACCCGTACTCTGCGGGGTGCCTCTACCACGGGAACAGCCGACGGTTCTGTCACAATTTCGTAATTGTCAGCCACGAGTCCCACACTACTTTTGTCAAACACGTCCCGATACGTCTCTTTAACGTGTGAACCGCTGTCATAGGTACCTCCTGACCGGTGTGTCGGGTGCGAAGGGTTGGGAGAAGGGGCGCGACCTCGACTGGGGGGCGTCTCTGCCACCTGACCTGGGGTGGGTGAGGGAGACACTGGGACATAGTCGAGTGGATCACAGTCACGGACATCGATGAGCCCCAGCTGAACTGACGTGCACAGGCTTAAGATAGAGGACACCGCACCGGCCACTACTTTACACTGCAGAGTGCACTTGTTTTGAGACACGGGGTTCACAAAGTCCAGCGAGCGTTTGCCAGAACACGTTACGATAGCTCAGTCATACATGCGGAGAACGGTGTGGCATGGCCTCAAACGCACACCCTGTCGGTCATCAGTAATATGCACATAATCATCCCATGTCATTACATCACATTCAGAGCCAGAGTCAATCAGAAACTTGACGGCTTTACCCTCGGCAGTCACAAAAGTTTTATGAGCCTTGGTGGGGGGGCGGCTCACCGTCATGCGCCGCTCCAGACGACAGCACGTCCCGCTGCTCCCGCCCACCGGATGTGTCCGGCGGCGGCTGACGGTGCTGGTCCGCAGTCAGAGTCGCCGCCAGCTGCGATCTGCCGTCCCGCTGCTCCCGCCCACCGGATGTGTCCGGCGGCGGCTGACGGTGCTGGTCCCCAGTCAGAGTCGCCGCCAGCTGCGATCTGCCGGCGGCGGGGGCAGGCGGCGAACGCCCACCGGATGTGTCCGGCGGCGGCTGACGGTGCTGGTCAGCAGTCAGAGTCGCCGCCAGCTGCGATCTGCCGTCCCGCTGCTCCCGCCCACCGGATGTGTCCGGCGGCGGCTGACGGTGCTGGTCCGCAGTCAGAGTCGCTGCCAGCTGCGATCTGCCGGCGGCGGGGGCAGGCGGCGAACGCCCAGCCGGCTGGCGCGGTGGCCCACGCGGGCCACGGGAGTTTAGAAGACGAGAGGCACACACAGCACTCGAAGGGAAGTGGTTCTCCTGTCCGCAAGCCAGGCAGACTTTACCCCACGCGGGGCAGCGAGACCGAACCATCGGGTGCTCACGGCAGCAGAACTTGCACACGCGGTTTGGTGGTTGGGAGCGTCCCGGCACCGAGACAGCTGCCAAGTCAGAATGTGTTGCATTGCCAAGCGCCTGAAGGTCACGGCCGGCCGCCTCTTCTGACAGGGCAATGTCAATGGCCGTTTGCAGTGTCAGATCGGCCCGCTTGAGCAGCGCCGCTTGGACTTTTTGGTCATTCACCCCGATGCACAGTCTATCCCGTAACATGTTCTCCACATCCGGGAAGACACACGTCGCAGCAAGCGTCCGCAGAGCCGACAAGTATTGGCTGACGGACTCCCCAGGCTTCTGCCCACGGGTATAGAAATTAAATCGTTCCCGGACAACATTTTGACGGGGCACACAGTAGGTCTCGATCTGATCTATCAGTGCTGCCAAGCCGTCATCTTCGGTCCAGTCAGTAAAATGGGAGGCCACTTCTTGAGCTTCGCGGCCCACACAGTTAAGGAAAACGGCCACTTGGACGGCCTGGGACTTGCTGTGAAGCTCAGTAGCGGTAGCGTATATTTCCCATTCACGGCGCCAGGTACGCCATCTGGTTGCAACTTGTGCTGATGAAATGTCCAGTTCAGGTGGAGGCCGCAGATTAGACAGCATGACTAAAGACTACAAAAAATCCCACGCTTGACACCATGTAACGTTAGAACTCTGCGTTATCAACGTACTCTCTTTATTCAGGTTACGAGTCGTAGCAGACAACACAAGACCCAAGGTAACTTAATAACTAGGTAGCGCGGGTTTGCCGCTTCAACACAGGGGCAATGGGTGCATGGACTGACAACTAAGTACAAAATATCTCTTAAACCAGACATATTTTGCTTAAGGATTATATACCATTGGTAGTTAATTTAATTATAAAACGTTTCAAACAATTGGACATTTTCATAAGCATCCAATAAGAAATCCGTGTTTGCGGTAATTAGATGAGGCGGCAATGCCCTTATACATTAAGATTCCTGTTAACCACAGTCCACATGCAACCAAACCGGCGCAGCTGACGCTATTGCAATTAGATGAGGCGGCAATGCACTTATACATTGAGGTTCCTGTTGACTCTTTGCTATTCGGTATCTCCTAAATCGGAGGACCAAACATCAGCTGGCACGACTTTCTTTTAATGCCTCAAACCCGCACCCCCCTGACCGGGGGGGGGGGGGGGGGGCCGGGGGGACAAGACCGAGATTCCCAGGCTCACACACCGCGCCACACCCTCGCCACGCTCCTCCCCCCTCATACATGTGCTGCCATCTGTCCGTTATGTGCCGCAACCGCAGTGTTCATCATCTCTGGTAGATGGCATACAATGTAGTGCTCGGAGCTCCGGTCACACAAATGTCATGTATGTACCGAACTGTAACAAACAACTGGTAACAGTGCAAATGGTTTGAAAGCAGCAAGAGGCAGAATTACTTTTCCGTACATAAATGGTCCCTGCGGATCTGGAGGAGCCTGGGCGAGATGGCTTGGGGAGATGGTCCTGGCCTGGTCTTCGGTCCAGCAAGTTAGGCACCGCTGGAGCAACTTCCGGGTGCCGATGTCCGCGTCTTTGCGGTCGCGTCGCCTTTTTTTCGGAACTGGGCAGACTAGCTAAAAACGTATCCCACTTGCAAGTTAATATTTTATGAAGGGATTGGGCCCTGGGCTAGCAATTAGGTACCGCCAAGGAGAGACTCTGCCAGACACTTAATTAATTCATTTTCCCATTTTCCAAATTTGTATAAGCAATTGCGTATTTTGTGTCATGCCGCGAAGCGGCGCGAAATTTTAAAGTTTTTCATTGTGGATAGCTGGATTCGAACTGCTCCAAGACAATTTTTACAACTGTACGTCCGACCGTTTTTTTGTTGTTGTTGTTGTTGGGGGGGGGGGGGGCGGCAAATCATAGTTTCAGGACCTTGGGGGGGGGGGGGAGGGGAGGCATGGCCCTTTTGCCCCTCCTAGATCCGCCCCTGTTGCACATTAACATTGGGCATACCTATTCATGACTGCCTGTGAGGCCTGCACTCAAAATCACGCGACGTAAAACAAAACATCGCGGTTTATGTCGGTATTCTGCTATAGCAACTGCGCGGCCGTAAACAGATTTCACAATGAAGAACAAAAATAAGGGAAAGTTTATCAAGGAAGGAAAGGAAATATCGGGTACAGTGGTGAATTATAATCAAAGGGATCGGTCCAGGCGCACAACCAGAAAACACATTTCGGGAAGGGGAGGATACGGCTGTTGGGGTCGTCAGCTCCAGTCCAAAAGGGGCCTCACTTCCGATCCAAAGGGGTGCCGCCGGCACTCACGACTCGAGAGGCGACACCTGCACTCGCAGCGGCGCAGCCCCCCCCCCCCCCTGCGAGGATGCAGGAGCGCCGACTGCTCAGTCACGACTCACAAAGCATTATGCCGCCCTCGGAAGGTATCTCGTCGCCCTCGGAAGTATGGGTGGATCTATTCAGATACAAGTTAGTGGGGCAAACTATCACATTGCCTGGTTGTTTTGCATGTTTGAAGTGAAAATGGTCATTTTAACGCCAGGGACCGTTCAAATCTAACAAAAGTTGGTGGGGCAAAGCGGGAAGTTGCTGGGGCCCCACCGTCAGCTGCTGGGGCCCCACCGAATAGGAAACTCCACCCGCCCTCGCAAAACATCTTGCCGCCCTCGAAAGGCATCATGCCGTCCTTGGAAGGCATCATGTCGCCCTCTTCGGAAGACATATTGCCGCCCTCGGAAAGTTTTTTGCCGCCCTCAGAACGCATTATACCGCCCTTGGAAGGCATCATGCCGCCCTCGGAAGGCATTTTGCCGCCATCAGACGACGTCTTACCGCCCTCGGAAGGCATTCTGCCGCCCTTAGAGCGTATTATGCCGCCCTTAGAAGGCACCATGTCGCCCTCGGAAGACACCTTGCCGCCCTCGGAAGCATCTTATCGCCATCGCACCTGTAATAAAGGGGCGCCACATTTTGGAAGAGGGGCGCCCATGAGCTTGGGCCAGTGGCGTGCGCATAAATTCACGAAGGACCAGGTCATTGCCTTGAGGGGCGCCACCCACTCGACAGGGGCGCCACCAATATTGGTGAACATTTTGCAGGGGGGGGGGACGCCTCTCCTTCCTCGCGTGCTCGTCGTACTTTTAACATTTTGTGGGGAGCCATCACTAGCGGAGGGGCGCCGTCACTAGCCGGAGGAGCGCCGTCACTCGCCGGAGGGGGGTGTGGTCACAGGCCGGAGGGGCGCCGTCACTGGCCGAAGGGGCGCCGTCACTGGCCGAAGGGGCGCCGTCACTGGCCGGAGGGGCGCCATCACTAGCCGGAAGGGCGCCGTCACTGGCCGGAGGGGCACCATCACTATCCGGATGGGCGCCATCACTATCCGGAGCGGCACCGTCACTAACCGGAGGAGCACCGTCACTGACCGGGGGGGGGGGGGGGGGGCACCGTCACTGGCCGGAGAGGGCAGTCACTAGTTAGAGGGCGCCGTCACTCGCCGGAGGGGCGCCGTCACTATCCGGAGGGGCGCCGTCACCCGGCGGAGGGGCGCCGTCACTGGCCGGAGGGGCGCCTTCACTGGCTGGAGGGGGCACCGTCACTGGTCGGAGGGGCGCCGTCACTGGCCGGAGGGGCGCTGTCACGGGCCGAAGAGGGGCGCCCTCACTGGCCGGAGTGGCGCCGTCACTGGCCGGAGGGGCGCCGTCACTTATCGCCAGCTTTGCATGGGCGCCTCGGGTCCAAAGGACCAGGTCATGCCCTGAATCACCGTATACTCGGTACGCCACTGGCTTGGGCCCTCACTGACATAGGGGCGCACACATACTGGCGGGGCATTTTTGGTGGCTTTTTGAGTTTTTCCTTGGTTTTATTTTTTTGTGAGTTTTTTTTGTTTGAAGGGGCCCCTCCGGCGCCCTCTCAAGACCTAGAACAGACCCACTTTTTGAGGGGGCGCCTTCGGCGCCCGCTCAAAAGTGTGTGTGTGTGTGTGTGGGGGGGGGGGGGGGGGGGGGTCCGGGACACCCGGACCCCCCCCCCGCTAGCGACGCCCCTGCCCATGAGTACACATGCCGAAGTCGGCCCGACGTCGGCAGATGTCGGCATCTCGGCAGCGGCATTCCGATGTCGGCCCGACGTCGGCCCGACGTCGGCTGGACGTCGGATATGTCCGCATATGCCGAGGTCCAGCCGAGGTCCAGCCGAGGTCCAGCCGACGTCGGTCCGACGTCGGCATCCCGGCACTGAAAGCAACTCGGCATGCCGACATCGGGCCGACGTCGGCAGATGTCGGCAGATGTCGGCTTTCTTAGCATACCTATGTAAATTATGTTCGTAAGTAACTTAACGCTCGCCCTACGGTTAACCTGCCCCCTGGGGTTTTTCTTGAATAACTTTTTACACATGCAGTGCATCTTGCTGACATTTTTAGTAGCTGAGTTTACAACAATTATACGTATGCTGAAAAAATTGTTGAAATTGGTTGAGAAATTTGGGAAATAATGACGTTTTGATGACGTCATGTTGGTAAAAAAGTAGAAATATTTGCAAAATCGTAGAAAACAGAGTTTTAAAGCAAATTGCAAACGCAATTCACCAAAGATGCAAAATTGCATTTTCTTTAAAATGGCAATATCAGATTTTCACAATTTTGGCTTTTGACCCCTAAATACAAAAAAACTGACTTTTTTGGGAAAATCCCCACAAAATCAACATTTTCAAAGATATAAAAAAAACGGAATATATGTCAGAGAACTGTATGGAAATGGAATGTATGGTATGGAATGGAAAATACCCATACCAAATTTCAAAGCGATATCTTCATTTTTGACTGAGTGATGGCTCCCTAAGTGTAGAAGCTGATGACGTCATTTTTAAAATAACTTTTTTGACTTTTTTTTGACAAGATACGAACAAATAATTACCTTTTCTGTATCTCGGAGCCAAAACTGGTCTAGGAACATGGCTTTTTATTTACATTTATCCATTTCTAATTTTGAGGTTTTCTGAAGAGCAAAATCGCTGTTCTGGACGTGGTAAATCCGAGGTCATTCACTTGACCTGGAATGTCACCCATTGACCTGAAACCTAAAAATCGCATATTGTTAGATTCCTCTCATGACAGGCAACAGACAGGTTTTCACCGCATTGCTCTAAGTTGCTTGGTTTGGAAGTTAACAGGGGGGCCTGTCAGGCCCCCCTCCCGTAGGGCGAAGGTCAAAAAAGCTCCCGTAGGGCGAGGGCTAACCCTATTCCCTGCGGGCGGCTAACATTACGATTCTATTTTACGAAACGATTTCTTGGGTCAAAATCTAGTGTGAGCGAAGCCTTCAAGGTCCTGAACTTTAACCCTCGCCCTACGGGGGGGGGGGGGCTTTGACAGGCCCCCTGAGGTTTTTCTTGAATAAATTTTTACACATGCGGTGTATCTTGCTCAAATTTTCGGTAGCTGAGTTTACAGCAATTATACGTAAGCTGTAAAAAATTATTTTAAATTGGTTAAGAAATTTGGGAAATGATGACGTTTTGATGACGTCATGTTGGTATAAAATATAAATATTGGAAAAAATCGTAGAAAATAGAGTTTTAAAGCAAATTGCAAACGCAATTCACGAAAGATACAAAATGTCATTGTATTTACAATGGCAATCTCAGATTTGCAAAATTTTTGGGTTTTGACCCCTAAAATAAAATAAAAACTGTTTTTTTTTTTAAATCCCTACAAAATCAAAATTTTCTCAGATTTGAGAAAAACCGGAATATATGTGAGAGAACTGAGTATGGACAATACTCATACCAAATTTCAAAGCAATATCTTCATTTCTGACTGAGTGATGGCTCCCTAAGTGTAAGAAACTGATGACGTCATTACAAAAAAAAATGACAAGATACGAACAAATAATTATCTTTTCTTTGTTAATGTTTGTTTAATCGACCTTCTCCTTGAATGTACCAAAGTAAGAAATTAAACTTTGTTTTACATTTGCATTCGGGCACAGCCCTTCATCAGATGTATTGCTATCGAAATAACACATCATTCACATACACGACACAAGAATAGACATTTAGCACAGCTCGTGAAAATCAGAGACTACATCCTCCACCCAGCCCAGCTGAAAACCTACCCGATTCAAAATAAATAAATAAAGGCGAACATTTTGTAGATCAATCACACGACATTACATTCCTAAGATCACGCTCCATGATAGGATATTATTGTGCTTAGCCAATAGCTATATCAATAAATAAAGAATAAAGACGAAAAATTTGTTAAAGCAGTCACACGTGTCAGTCACAGTCACACGTGTCGTGGCGTGTCATATCAGGATGGGAGTGCAATTTCGTGTGACTGCTTTAACAAATTTGTTCGTCTTTATTCTTTATTTATTGATATAGCTATTGGCTAAGCACAATAATATCCTATCATGGAGCGTGATCTTAGGAATGTAATGTCGTGTGATTGATCTACAAAATGTTCGCCTTTATTTATTTATTTTGAATCGGGTAGGTTTTCAGCTGGGCTGGGTGGAGGATGTAGTCTCTGATTTTCACGAGCTGTGCTAAATGTCTATTCTTGTGTCGTGTATGTGAATGATGTGTTATTTCGATAGCAATACATCTGATGAAGGGCTGTGCCCGAATGCAAATGTAAAACAAAGTTTAATTTCTTACTTTGGTACATTCAAGGAGAAGGTCGATTAAACAAACATTAACAAATATATTCATGCTCCTTGCACAAGCACTACGAGAAATTATCTTTTCTGTATCTCTGAGCCAAAACTGGTCTAGGAACATGCCTTTTTATTTACATTTATCAATTTCGAATTTTGAGGTTTTCTGAAGAGCAAAATCGCTGTTCTGGACGTGGTAAATCCGAGGTCATTCACTTGACCTGGAAGGTCATCCGTTGACCTGAAACCTAAAAATCGCATACTGTTAGATTCCTCTCATGACAAGCAACATGCTGATTCTTACCGCATTGCTCTAATTTGCTTGGTTTGGAAGTTAACAGGGGGGGGGGGGGGGGGGGCTGGCAGGCGAAGGTGAAAAAAGCTCCCGTAGGGCGAGGGTTAAAGTCAAATTTCAGGTCAAGGGACAGGGAGCGGCGTTAACGGTTGATTTCCCACACAACTTCGTTTGCAGGTCAACCAGAACATGCTGATTCCAAAAATCAAGTTCATTTTGCGATAGCGATTGACCTTCTAGGTCAAATTTGAGGTCAAACGAAGGAGAACGCGCTGGAGCCTCAAGTTACCGTCCGATTTGCATTACATTGGTCTCAAACGATTTCTTGGGTCAACTAGCGTGAGCGAGACTTTCAGGTATTGACCTTGAAGGTCAGGATTTTGGATTTTTTTTATGAAGGATTTTGACCCAAGGATTCGTTTGAGACCATTTTAAAGCAAATCGGACGGTAACTTTAGGCTGCAGCGCGTTCCCCTTCGTTTGACCTCAAATTTGACCTAGAAGGTCAATCGCTATCGCAAAATGGATTTGATTTTTGAATCAGGATGGTCTGATTGTACTACACACGAAGTTTGGGGAAAATACAAAGTTGACGCTGGAGTTGTGTGATGACGATGACGCTGACTTCACGGACATCCCTCAGGCGGCCAGAGTGCCCCTTCAGGCGGCCAGAGGACTCAGGCCTTGCGTTTGGTTGTTTGACTACTACTTTACTTGCACTTTGTTTGAAAGCGGAGTGAAATTCGTTTCGAGTCACTTCAATCTTGGAGGGCCCCTCTTACAAATTTATGGGGGGGGGGGGCAAAATCATATGTTTGCCCCCCCCCCCCCCAACTTCTTAAGAGCCCCCCCCCCCCTTATCCGCCGCCCCTGGCTACGTGATTAGCCAGAATTGTTTATCCAGTTTTTGGTGAAACTTTTCCATTTCCCCTTCCTTATCTTATTTTTGTCATGCATGTATATTCTCCCCCATCCCCCTCGATGAGAGGGATGGGGATGACTTTCCTCGTCCTCTCGCAACCTACCATAGATATTCTCAATGCTCGTTCAGTCCATCAACCCGCACCTAATAAGCAGTGAGGCGTGAGCCCAATGACTCGTTTGTTTATATTGCAGAGTGTCTTAAGGACTGATGTAAAGTGCGTTTTAGTCTATTTACATGAAAGAAGCAACAATTATCCTCTACCAGATCAAACGGGAAGTACACTTCACGTTATTTCGCCAGAGCGCCGCTGCGTTGGGCGCAGCGCGCAAGTTGATTCACGGTGATACGCGATTTGGAGATTATTTTGAAATTTTTGCTCCCCTATATATGCTGTTCCAATAAGGCTTTTAAAATGTCAAAAAAGTACAGTTTTTATTTCTATCATTTGGATGCGTTGTAAAATAAATTCGGGTCGGGCCCGGCCCGGGCCGGTGCCATAAGGTGACCCGGGAAGCAGGTCAGGTCACAAACCACCAGTCGCGCGCGAGTAGGGTGGAAGGATGTGTGTCAGCAGGCGTGATATTGCTGAGTTAGGCTTTAGTGTCGGTGTCTCGAACCTTTCAGTGACGAATTTACTGAAGTACCTGGATATACAATTTAGCGAGGAGCTTGCTTCTTCTTCGGCGCAACATTATGGCGTAAGGTTTCTCATCTCCAATATTAAGAAGAAGTGGGAAGCCGCGTGTCGAAGTAAGCTTAAATTTCTAAGCACTGTCAGCGAGCGAGTGGCTGAACGGCGATTTCTGCTTGTCCTTGTCAATGTGCCAGGCTACCCACCGCGGAAGATCAACCCACCAGCACGCCAACAGAGTTCCCAGGTTAGTATGATAATTTATATATTCTCGCACACTAGCTTGGAATATAAGCCGTCCGCTATTATTATTGGATGTAGCAGTTGGATTTAGCTTACGCTTACGCTTGATTTGAGTCGTGACAATTAATTTTGAGTTATTGCACCTCTATTTTCCTTTCTTATCTCGCTTGAGAAAACACATTTGAAATCAGCGCACCAACGAGGACCTGCATACTCATTTTGATTGTCTTACAGGCTACCAAAGCCAGCTTTCGGGCCTTGTCGCGATAGAAGGGTCAATCCGCCCACTGTACACCGGGTCAGCGCCCTCGGCGCCCCTGGGATGTCCATGAGACAGCAACGTATTCGTATTCGCATTCAAATACGTATTCAAAGTAACTCCGATTTCGCCCAAATTTGCACACGATAAACCCAATGCCGTCAGTACACAGCCGATGCAGTTATACGGGAATATAATAAACGGTTTGACCTACAGAGGTCACAATAGGTCAAACAGGTCAAATATGCGGTACCCCATAACTTTTCACCTAACTGACTTAGAGAAAAATTTCCTGATTCAAAAATACTCGGAACAGAGTAAGGATCATGCAAAAACCAAGATTGGACCATCCCGGGTCAATGTTTGACCTCAGATAAAAAATGTCTCTTTTTCAATGGGTGATAACTATTTGCGCGGTACCCTATACAATCTAAAAAAACGCACTTATAAATGCAATTGAGCACAGAACCATCTGCAAGTGACCATAGTGTATGCATAACACCACATATGGCCTTACTCTACTATCGTCTGACCTTAGGTCACACAAACACGTGAAAAATACGGGTTTGGCCAAAAATCGCGGTACCGCATACCTCCTACAATAATTGAAGTAGGCGAGTCATCCCAGTGCCACCATTTTTGCATTAGCCCATAGATGGTGCACAACAAAATATTTTATTCGAAAATGTCACCGTTTGCCCTCAGGTCACGCCCACATTTTTCAATGAGGCATTTTAGACAATGGCATAACGTTTTCCCTAAACGACTTAGGGAAATCAGCCTAATAGCTTAATATTAAAAAAAATACCATAGATGGTGCACAAAGAACGACATAAGCCCTTCAGGTCATCGTTTGACCTCAGGTCACGGCATAAGTTAACGTTATGGCACACGGCAGAATGGCGCGGTACCGCATAACTTTTCCCCAAAATCACTTAGAGAACCTATTACACCAGCATCGCCTTCCCCTTAACCAACGGAAGGTGCACAACTCAAGACTTGATCCCTCCACATTACTGTTTGACCTCAGGTCACCTGGAAAGGCGCTAATATCCATTTAACGAGCTGTCCAAATACGTATTCGTTGTTTACCGATTGATTGTGTTCAGATTTATACCAAATGTTGGAGTCTATGAGTATATTGGAAACCTAAAAGCATTTGTTGCTGAGGTCAATTGTTTGACCTCGGGAGGTCATAGAGTACCTGCTAGGTCAAATATCGGGTACCGCATAACTTTTTTCCTAAAATACTTACTGAAGTTTTTCAAAGGATAAATATTCCCCCCAGCCTATAGATGGTACACAAAGAGCGACCTAATCCCTTCAGGTCATCGTTTGACCTCAGGTCACGGTAGAAGTTAACGTTATGACACACGTCAGAATGGCGCGGTACCACATAAGTTTTTCCCAAAATCACTTACAGAATCCATTTTATCACCATCGCCTTCCCTTTAACCCACCGAAGGTGCACAACTCAAGACTGTACCCACCGGGTCACCGTTTGACCTCAGGTCACCTGGAATGGCGCTAATATCCATTTAACGAGCAGTCCAAATGCGTATTCGTTGCTTACCGATCGATTGTGTTTAAACTTATACCAAATGTTGGAGTCTATGAGTATAATCTAAACCAAAAACATTTATTGCTGAGGCCAATCGTTTGACCTCGGGAGGTCATAGAGTGCATGAGAGGTCAAATCTCGAGTACCGCATAACGTTTTTTTCCTAAAGTACTTACTGAAGTTTTTCAACGGCTAGATATTCCCACCAGCCTATAGATGGTGCACAAAGAGTGACCTAACCCCTTCAGGTCATTGTTTGACCTCAGGTCATGACATAAGTTAACGTTATGGCACACGGCAGAATGGCGCAGTACCGCATAAGTTTTTCCTCAAATCACTTAGAGAATCCATTCCACCACCATCGCATTCTCTTTAACCCACCGAAGGTGCACAACTCAAAACTTTACCCCACCGGGTCACCGTTTGACCTCAGGTCACCTGGAGAGGCGCTAATATCCATTTAACGAGCAATCTAAATACGTATTCGTTGTTTACCGATCGATTGTGTTCAAACTTATACCAAATGTTGGAGTCTATGACTATAATCGAAGCCCAAAAGCATTTCTTGCTGAGGTTAATCCTTTTACCTCGGGAGGTCAAAGAGTGCATGAGAGGTCAAATCTCGGGTACCGCATAACGTTTTTTTTCCTAAAGTACTTACTGAAGTTTTCAACGGATATTCCCACCAGCATATAGATGGTGCACAAAGAGTGACCTAACCCTTTCAGGTCATTTTTTTTTACCTCAGGTTATGGCATAAGCTAACGTAATGGCACACGGCAGAATGGCGCGGTACCGCATACTTCCCACACCAAAAAACTTCAGAGGTCAAACGATGACTTGAAGGAATTAGGCCGCTCTTTGTGCACCATCTATAGGCTGGTGGGAATATTTAGCCGTTGCAAAACTTCAGTAAGTAATTTAGGGAAAAAGTTATTTGGTACTCGAGATTTGACCTCGCAGGCACTATATGACTTCCTGAGGTTAAACGATTGACCTCAGCGAGAAATGCTTTTAGTTTTCGAATATACTCATGGACTCCAACATTTGGTATATGTTTGAACACAATCGATCGGTAAACAACGAATACGTATTTGGACTCCTCGTTAAATGGATATTGGCGCCTTTCCAGGTGACCTGAAGTCAAACGGTGACCCGGACGGGGCAATTCTTGAGTTATGCACCTTCGGTGGGTTAAAGGGAAGACGATAGTGGTAGAATGGATTCTCTAAGGGATTTAGGGGAAAACTTATGCGGTGGTACCGCGCCATTCTGCCGTGTGGCATAACGTTAACTTATGCTGTGACCTAAGGTCAAACGATGACCTGAAGGGATTAGGTCGCTCTCTGTGCACCATCTATAGGCTGGTTAGAATATTCAGCCGTTGATAAAACTTCGGTAAGTACTTTAGCAAAAAAAGTTATGCGGTACCCGAGATTTGACCTCGCAGGCACTCTATGACCTCCCGAGGTCAAACGATTGATTTTACCAACAAATGCTTTTATGTTTCGCATATACCCATAGACTCCAACATATGGTATAAGTTTGAACACAATCTATCGGGAAACAACAAATACGTATTTAAACTTCTCGTTAAATGGATATTAGCGCTTTCCAGGTGACCTAAGGTCAAACAGTGACCCGGTGGGGTCAAGTCTTGAGTTGTGCACCTTCGGTAGGTTAAAGGGAAGGCGATAGTGGTAAAATGGGTTCTCTAAGTGATTCTGGGGAAAAACTTATGCGGTACCGCGCCATTCTGCCGTGTGCCATAACGTCAACGTATGCCGTGACCTGAGGTCAAACGATGACCTGAAGGGATTAGGTCGCTCTTTGTGCACAATTGATAGGCTGGTGGGAATATTTAGCCGTTGAAAAACTTCCGGAAGTACTTTAGGAAAAGGTTATGCGGTACCCGATATTTGACTTTGTAGGCATTCTATGACCTCCCGAGGTCAAACGATTGACCTCACCAACACATGCTTTTAGGTTTCGAATATACTCATAGACTTTAACATTTGATAAAAGTTTGAACACAATCGATCAGTAAACAACGAATACGTATTTGGAATGCTCGTTAAATGGATATTAGCGCTTTTCCAGGTGACCTGACGTCAAACGGTGACCCGGTGGAGTCAAGTCTTGAGTTGAACACCTTCGGTGGGTTAAAGGGAAGGCGATGGTGGTGGAATGGATTCTCCAAGTGATTTTGGGGAAAACTTATGTGGTACCGCGCCATTCTGCCGTGTGCCATAACGTTAACTTATGCCGTGACCTAAGCTCAAACAATGACTTAAAGGGGTTAGGTCGCTCTTTGTGCACCATCTATAGGCTGGTGGGAATATTCAGCCGTTGATAAAAAACTTCAGTAAGTACTTTAGGAAAACAAATATGCAGTACCCTTGATTTGACCTCGCAAGCACTCTATGACCTCCCGAGGTCAAACGATTGATTTAACCAACAAATGCTTTTACGTTTCGAATATACCCATAGACTGCACCATTTCGTAAAGGTTTGAACACAATCGATCGGTAAACAATGAATACGTATTTGGACTGCTAGGTAAATGGATATTAGCGCCTTTCCAGGTGACCTGAGGTTAAACGGTGACCCGGACGTGTCAAGTCTTGAATTGTGTACCTTCGGTGGGTTAAAGGGAAGGAGTTGGTGGTGGAATGGATTCGCTAAGTAATTTTGGGAAAAACTTATGCGGTACCACGCCATTCTGCCGTGTGACATAACGTTCAATTATGTCATGACCTGAGGTCAAACAATGACCTGAAGGGATTAGCTCGCTCTTTGTGCACCATCCAAAGGCTGGTGGGAATATTTAGCCGTTGAAAAACTTCAGTAAGTACTTTAGGACAAACGTTATGCGGTACCCGATATTTGACCTCTCATGCCCTCTATGACCTCCGAGGTCAAACGATTGACCTCAGCAAGAAATGCTTTTAGGTTTCGAATATACGCATATACTCCAACATTTGGCATAAGTTTGAATACAATCGATCGGTACACAACGAACACGTATTTTGACTGCTCGTTAAATAGATATTAACACTTTTCCAGGTGACCTGAAGTCAAACGGTGACCCGGTGGGGTCAAGTCTTAAGTTGTGTACCTTCGGTGGGTTAAGGGGAAGGCGATGGTGGGTAGAATGGAGTTCTCTAAGAGTTTGGAAAAAGTTATGCGGTACCGCGCCATTCTGCCGTGTGCCATAACGTTAACTTATGCGTGACTGAGGTCAATGATGGACATGAAGGGCCAGGTCGCTCTTTGTGCTACTATCTATGGTCCTTTTGTGAAATATTAAAGCTATTGGGCTGATTTCTAAGTCCGTTTAGGGAAAAGTTATGCGATACTGCGCCATGTCTAAAGGCTCATAAAAAAAATGTGGACCGTGACCTGAGGTCCAAACGGAACATTTTCGAAACAAAATGTTTTGTTGTGCACCATCTATGGGCCTTAATGCAAAAATGATGGTACTGGATGATTCGTCTACTTAATTGAGAGTTTTGCGGTACTGCGATTTTGCCCCAAACGTATTTTTCACGTGTTTGTGTGACCTAGGTCAGGACGGTAGTAGAGTAAGGTCATCTAGCTTGTTGTAGAATAACTATTGGTCACATACCAGAAGGCTCTGTTGCTCAATTGCAATATTTAAGTGCGTTTCGATATGTTATATGGGGTCCGCGGCAATAGTTATCACCATTGAAAACAAGGATATTTCTGGCTGAGGTCAAACAGTGACCCGGGATCGTCCAATCCTGGTTTGTGCATGATCCTCACCTGTTCCGAGTATTTTTGAATCAGGAAATGTTATGCTAAGTCAGTAGGTGAAAATAATGGTGTACGCGTATTTGACTGTTTGACCTATTGTGCCTCTGTAGGTCAAACCGTTTATTATATTCCGTATAACTTCATAGGCTGTGAATGACGGCATTGGGTTTATCGTGTGCCAATTTGGGCGAAATCGGGAGTTACTTTGAATACGTATTTGAATACGAATACGAATACGTTGCTGTCTTCATGGACGTGGCCCAGCGGCCGCGAGCGCAGCGAATCGGCCGGCCGGAGGCGGGCAGTCAGTGGCGACAGGCTCGGGGCTCGCACGCAAGTGCGGTGTAGGAGGCCCTTGAGCAGGGCAGTTGTACGGTTTCGCCGTCTGTTTGATTCTTTGATTATCCACATTATCAATTCAATTCCAAATGTAATGATTGCAGTAACTATGAAGTATGAACAATCAAGTACGCGAGCATTCAATTTCCTCCCCGGTCTTCCTCCCCGGTCTGCCTATCTGTCAGTTTTAGTATGTTTCGTTTGACACCCTTTCCTTTTCTTATTTCAGATGCCGTCGCCCAGAAGAACAGCTTTGAAGAATGTGGAAAACTGAGAACGCAGGTGCGACAATGGCTGCAGCCTGCACAACGCTGCCCTGCAGGGGCGGACTTTAGATCTCTTTGGGAGGGGCCGAGCCCTCCCAATGCTAAGCTGAGCCCCCCAACATTATCCCCCCAATTGCCGTTTTCACGAAGGATTTTGCGTTTGGGGCGATTGGGGCGATTGGGGCGTTTGGGGTCTGGGTCCAGCTAAGGCCACGTGACACCGTGTTTGGTCCAAACTCCAAAACTCCAAAACTCCAAACTCCAAAACTCCAAAACTCCAAAACTCCAAAACTCCAAAACTCCAAAACTCCAAAACTCCAAAACTCCAAAACTCCAAAACTCCAAAACTCCACA
>JAXIVJ010004834.1:0-79271 GCA_036785665.1 Chirona hameri
CGACATGCTCAGGAGGCCCTCCGACCTGCCCAGGGACCCCTCTAGTCTGGCTAGGAACTCATCCGGCATGTTCAAGGGCCCTTACGACCGGCCCAGGGACCCTTTCGGTCTAGCCAGGGGCCCATCTGATTTGCCCAAAAGCCCCCCCCCCCCCCCCCCCCTCCCCCGATCTGCCCAGCGACTCTTCTGGTCGGACTGCGCTGGCTACTTTGTCACCCTGCCGACATGCTCAAGGGGCCCTCCGATCTGCCCTGGGCTAGATGTATATCTCGTGCTGGCTAGGGGCCAATTCGGCATGTTCAGGGGCCCTTCTACCCACCGAGGGGTCCTTTTGGTCTGGTCAGGGGCCCCCTCCGATCTACACAGGGGCCCTTTGAACTTGCCAGGAGCCCTCTGGTCTCTCCAGGGGTCCCTCCCGCCTTCTAAGGGGCCCATTCCGACCTGGCAAGGGATTGCACTGGCTGCTTTGTCGCCTTGCAACATGCTCCGAGGGCCCTCCGACCAGCCCTGGGGCCCCTCCGTGCTGACTAGGAGCCCATTCGGTACGTTCAGGGGCCCTTCTGACCCACCTAGGGGCCCTTTCGGTCTGGTCAGGGGCCCCTCTGACCTGCACAGGGGCCCTTTTAACTTCCCAGGGGCCCTCTGGTCTGTCCAGGGGCCCTCCAACCTGTTCAGGGGCCCTTATGGCCTGGCAAGGGACTTCGCTGGCCGCTTTGTCGCCCTACCGACATGTTCAGGAACCTCTTGACCTGCACAGGGGCCCCTCTGTGCTGGCTAGGGGCCCATTCGACGTGTTCAGGGGGCCCTCTGATCCGCTCAGGGGCCCTTACGATCTGGCCAGGGGGCCCCTCTGACATGCACAGGGCTCTTTTGAACATCTAAGGGGCCTTCTGGTCTTGCAGAGGTCCCTGGTGGTC
The DNA here is from genome assembly GCA_036785665.1 of Chirona hameri. Taxonomy (NCBI): domain Eukaryota; kingdom Metazoa; phylum Arthropoda; class Thecostraca; order Balanomorpha; family Balanidae; genus Chirona; species Chirona hameri. Next base: position 918 of record JAXIVJ010004834.1, read on the forward strand.
CAAAGGGCCTCTGAAGTGCTCTAAACTCTCTAAAAACCACGCTTCGCGTGGTAAAGAGCCCATGATATCGCGCTTCGTGCGGTCTCGTTGGCCCTTTTCGGCGCGCGCAGCGCGCCGAAAAGGGCCCTCCTGGCCTCCTGCGGGGGGGGGGGGGGGCGTCCCCGCCTCCCCCTCTTGGCTACCTGCCTGCTAATATGCAACGAACGAATGAACAAACTGACAGTAAGACTAAGGGCGAGAAAGTGATTCATAGGCGTTTGTAAAAAAAAAAACATTACGACACTGTACTCGTACTATGTCTCGGGGTCAGTTCTTTTATCGTTTTCTCGAGAAGCTTGCCTCTGGTGGTACACAAAAGGGTTCGTTTTGCTCTAGCTTCTACTTGAGTGACTGGGTTTTTGTCAATGCTTTCATAGCTGTCTCTAACGTCTAACATGTTATTTTATATCGGTGACCCAGACTGGTTATTGATTCACCTTTTTTGGAAGGATTCAATCACAATTCATTTTGGAATATGAATGATTCAGTCACCGTTCGATTCATGGATAACCATTTTGAGAAATGATTCTTTCAGATTCAAAGAATACATTTTTTTAAATCAAATCACGTTTGACTTTCCATTGTACTCTCCATTGTATGTATTTACTTCGTGGGCTTATCTCTGACACATGACCGATGTCATAGGGCTATTCTTAAGCCCGAGTCAATCGCACGAGGACATACAGTGATGGGTAAAAAACAGGCACACTTCATACACACGATAAAACAGCGGCAATCAAGATTCAGAGACTAATCCAGGCAGAGTATGAGGCCGTCACTCCGATCAAGTCACTTCTGACAAGCGCTGTCGCAGCTTACACAAGAAGAGGGAGGCGGACATAGTCACAAACTCTAGCGGCAGGGTGTTGTACTCGGCAGCCGCGCGGTATACAAACTGTCTCTTCCCCGCGGCCGAGCCACGTATGCGGGGGAGACTGAGCAGGTGGTCCTGTCGGGTACTGCGGCTATGGTCATCGCGCTCGGCATTGGTACAAAACTGCGCGGCGAGCGACTCGGGCTCCCCGGTACGCCGGACTCTGTGGAGCATGCTCAGAGTGTGGTGTTGGACCATAGCGGAGGGATTGAGCCAGCCAAGGCTGGCACGGACGGCGGAGATATGGTCGAATTTCTTCTTGCCAGAGACCACACGGGCTGCGAAATTCAGTATTTTGTTGATGATTGCGAGGTTCTTGGCAGACCCGTTCCGTACACGGAGAGGCAGTAGCGGACATGGGAGAGGACGAGAGCTGACACAAGGATAGGGAGTGTGCCGGACGGGAGGTAGTGACGAATGTGGGAGATACCGGTGAGGATCCCGAAGCACTTCTGCGATAATTTTGACACGTGGGAGTCCCACGTTAGAAAACGGTCGAATGTCATACCCAGATTTTTGACTTCTGTGCAGGGTGACAATGTGGTTTGGCGGAATTTCACTGAGAACTGGGGAAGGTTGCGCAGATTTTGACGCGAGCCGAGAGGGAGTAGTTCAAATTTGGTTCATTGACTTTGAGACCATTGGAACGGAAGTAGTCATCAAGAGAGTGAAGCGATGTCTCTAATTTGGCGGCTAAATCAGAAAGGTTGGATTTTTGACCAGAGACCAGGATCTGGGTGTCGTCAGCATACTGAATGACGTACGCCTCAGCTGCGTGAAGACTGAGGTCGTTGACGAAGATGGTGAACAATAGGGGTCCTAGAGAAGAGCCTTGGAAGACTCCCTGGTTGATGGTGCGAGGGGCCGAGATCTGCGAGCTAAAATTGACACGCTTTGGGTATGGCCAGAGAGGTAGTTTCTGAACCAGGTAGTCTCGACGCAGTGAAGCTGCAATTTCTCGAGCAGTTTTGAGTGACAGATAACATCAAACGCTTTACTTAAATCAATCAAGCAAAGGAGCGAGATATGGCCTTAATCCATGCCAGAAAGTGCGCGGTCGGAGATCTGGATGAGGGCGGACTCGGTGGAATGCTTAGGACGGAAGCCGTGTTGGGTGGGGGATAGCAGACGGTTGTGGGTGAGGTAGTGTTGGAGTTGGCACTGGACCACCTTTTCTACTACCTTGGTAATGACGGGAAGGATAGAGATCGGACGGTAGTTGGAAGGACTGTCTGAATCGCCGGACTTGAAGATGGGATGGACAATAGCATGCTTCCATGAAGCCGGTATGTCGTTCATGACGAGATAGGTGTTTACAATATGTAACAGTACCGGTCCTATGGCGCTAAAAGACATCTTAAAACACGAATACACAGCCCGTCTGTACCACTCGTAGAGGAGTTACACATGTTAAAAATAGTGTGGCCTAAAAATCCGAGGGTGATGGGTTGAATAGCAAAGGCGCACGCGCCGACACGGGGCAGGCGGACAGGAGCATGAGGGGCATCCCCGGCCGCGGTCACTTCGGCGGCCACTCTAGGGCCGACGCTGACGAATAACTCGTTCAGGGTATCGGGACTGACGGGGGGACACACGCTAGACCTCTGCTGCTTGCCGCTCACAACATGCCGTATGTTCCGCCACACTGACGCCGGACCATCCGCCGCGATTCTCTCCTCGATATCGCGCCTCGCATCCGCGCGGACAGCGGCGCGCACCGCTCGGTTGGCGGCCCGGTACACGTCAGAGCCGTGCCCGTGGGCATCAAGTGCGGCGGCTCGCTGGGCCATCAGTCCGCGGGTAGGAGAGGATAAGGGAGGTGCCGAGGGGTTGCGGATCTTAATGGACCGGTAGGGGGCGTGGTGGTCAAGGACACCGCGCACGGTATAGACAAATCGGCTCCACATGTCAGTCACGGCGACGGATGAAAACACGTCACTCCAGTCACAACATAACAGATCACGATGATATGCAGCGAGGTCGATTTTACTCAAAATCCGAGCCTTGGTGACAATAGGCTTGCGCCGAAGTCGAGGGATATCACAGATCATGCGGATGAATCTATGGGGGCTAAAATGACAGAACCTAGTGCCTGAGTGCTTAACAACGTCACGGTTGACGATAAAAACATCTAAAAGTGAGCCGGTGGATTACGTAGGTGATGAAATGGTCTGCGACAGTGAATGACTAGCGAGGAACTCAGTGAGCCTCCTGCAGCCGGGGAGCGAGCCAGGGTCCGCGAGCATGCAGCAGTTTAGGTCGCCGCCGATGATGACGGCTCGGCCCGGGTAGTGCAGCAAGACATGCTGGTACTGGGCGTCTAGCTCGGTAAAGTCGGCATCTAGAGCGGCCGCGGTGCTGCGAGGGACGCGGTAAACGGCGCCAACTACGACCTCCTGCCGACCCCTCCATTGAAATAGCATTGCGCAGTGTTTTTGATTCAATCAGCTTTTTTCAATGCGGGTTTTCATTCAATCATGATTCATGAATACAAAAGTCCGGTGGTGAATCGATTCTTCTCTGATTCAAGGGATTTTGATTGAACGATTCCAAACGATTCAATCAGAGTCGAATCAATAACCAGTATGCCGGGTGACCTAAGGTCAGATATATTTCGTGACTCCCCATTATAAGTCAATGGGGAGAAATTAAAAACGCGTATAAATCCATAGGAAATGGCTAAATTTGACCAATTTTCACCAGATCCACCCTCTGGCGGATCCAGAACGGTGATTGGGGTGGTGGTGGTGGGTGGGGGGGGGGGGGGGGATCTGGTGGTTTTGGGGCCAAATCCCAAAAATTCTCACACAATTCTGAAAACTCATCGGATTTCGCTTGATTATAAGTGCTGTGTGCTGATAGCTGATTTAAAACAAACTTGCCTTAGTAAAAGTTGCTTAGATTTTCTTATATATCAGAAAATGTGTCAATTTTGCGCCGATTTCAGGCGGTTGGGGGAGGGGGCATGGTCGCTTTGCCCCCCCCCCCCCTTTGCCAGTGGATCCACCACTCTTGTCCAAAATGCCAAGCCCATGTCACATTTGTGTTCTTTTACCTCTACGAGGTCAGCTCAAGGTCAATTTTGATGAACCTTAGTTACAGCAAATTCAATTATCTTTCGAACACTTTTTCCGCGCGTCGCTAGCTCTTTTATTATCGAGATATACATCTCGATAATAAAAGAGCTAGCGACGCGCGGAAAAAAAGTGTTAGCCGAAATTTAGCTGAAATTTAATATAATATATAATACAAAATAGCCGAAATTTGACCTCTGGTGACCTCAATATTGACTTGACCTAAAAATTACCTAAGTACTTTCGATGGAGATTGTCTCGAGCTAGCACCGCCTTCCGCTTGTCGCTACATTGCGTGTTTTTTTTTAGATCTTAGGGGGAGGGGGCGGAAATCAATCCTCCGGCAGTTCGTGGTTGGCGAGAACCCCCGGCAGTGTATGTGTATTAATGGACCTTAATTCGGCAACAGTTAAAGGAAATAGTTCACCTTCGGATTTTTTTTTCAGAACACGATTTTATTATATTTTTAATACAGTTTCTTTTTTTGTTTTTTAAAAATGGTCCTACATCGCGCCAATTCAGAACAGAAGGTTGTAAATTATTGATTTTATGGTGTGCGTTACTGGTTTGCGCATGCTCCATGGCAGTGCTGGCACTTTCAGACCGTACGGTACATCATATATGCGCCGTATTCCTTCGCCAAAAAGTCGAATATCTTCGGCTGGATAGTCTTTTCAGCCAAGAAAAGTTCCAGATAAGGATTTCTCAACACGGGCTACAAAACTGCTATTTCAGTTCAAAACCATGTTGAAGGTGAACTATTTCCTTTAACTAACAAACAAAATAACTAACTAACTAACTAACTGTGTTAACTTTACCGTGTCGCTGCTGATTGGCTTACAGCCTCTTCTAGGTTGTTCTAGGCTATTCCTCAAAGTTTTCACCCGTGTTTTGCTGTGTAACAGGTATCACCCTTTGATGGCCCTCAAATGGACCAGTGGCCAAAGACATTAAACTTATTATCTACAGAATACCAAATTAAGGCAGTTTTCTCTCTGCGACATCTATGGCGAGCTGCGACGTGGTCTGGGGAACCATTTTCAACCTGGCAGCCTGCAATTATCAAGTACACCAATGGATCACCCTAGTCATCACACTGCTGTCTGGAATGTTTTTTCTTATGGGCCGCGCGGAAGAACGGAGTAAGTGACAATTTTCTTCTAAATCATTATTCAAGTGTACCGCGTTTTCTGATATTTTAGCAAAAGTTGTATTGTATTAAACAGCTATTCCCAGCAAGTTCGCCAGCGCTCGTGATTATGTTAGCCAAGATCCGCATTGGACAGACTTAACAAACGTTAAAAAAAACCTAACACTATGGAGAATGTTTGCGAAAAATCACGGCGAAAGTTATCAATCAACTTTTAAACCAAAATATGAGGATAAAGGAAGGAAGCTATGAGAAGGATGCAAACCAAGTTTCTCCGGTTCCTGATAAAGAAACTGACCATAGGCAGAAAACGGAAAGAGAAGGATGCAAACCGGAGAAGGATGCAAACCAAGATTCTCCGGTTCCTGATAAAGAAACTAACCAGAGTCAGGAAACGGAAACATCACAAAATTATAGTAACCGTCCCACATGTCCTCTCTGCGGCAAAACCGGCACAAGGAAGCGGTATATGCAGTGTGCCGTCTGCGGCCGTCACTGGCACATGACATGTGTCCGGCTGAACAAAATGCAGGCGAACGCGCTCTGCCGCTGGTGGTGTCCGGACTGCGTCAAGGGCGGCTCCCAGATTCCACACAGTACTGCGCCATTTTCAAATCAGACCTCAACTCTAGCGGCACCGCAACAGCTAATGCCTGACGTGGTTGACACTGATAACGACCTAGGGCTCACCCTAGCCAACCTGAGACGATCACGCCCAGTAGTCCGGAGGATCCCCAAGGGAGCCCGGATCGCCGCAGCTGACGCCCTGGCGACTCTTTTAGAGAAGGCCGTCGCTAGCAGAGAGTTAGGACCGTGGAGCAAGCTCATGCGATTCCCATACGAGGGATTAAGCGCGAGAGAGGGTGCTACCAAGTCCAGCCTGACTAAGAAAATCAAAGAACAAATCGCATCGTATACCGATGCATCGCCAGATCCGTCAGAAGTGGACACACCCCACCACGGACAGACCCCAGAAAATGTTTGCAAAACGACCGTCCAGAGCGAAACAAAGAAGGCCAGGTCCAGCGAAAAACTGAAGAGAAGCGTTCAGCTCAAGCTTTCGGACGGAGACGTGAAAGGGGCCATTCGCCTACTATCTTCAGCCGACTCTGTTGCCCAAGACTCGGACAAGACCAGCGAGGCTCCCCGAGCGAAGCATCCCCCGGCCCCGGAAGATATGTGCCTACCATCAGCCCCGGACGACACTACTCAGCCGCTGTTGGCTTCCTGTGCGGAGGTTGAAGCTGCAGTAAAGTCCTTCAGCTCAAGCTCAAGCGCAGGACTAGACGGCCTCAGGACATCTCACCTCAAGGACATGACAGGTCAGACGTGTGGAGAGGCCGACAGAAGACTCGCCACAGCCCTGACCGGCATGGTGAACCTTGCCCTGCGCGGAGAAATCCCCCCTCCAGCTCGGGAGGCCATCTACACGGCATCACTGCTAGCTCTGGAGAAGCCTTGCGGCGGTATCAGACCAATTGCCATTGGCTCTACATACCGCAGAATCGCCACTAAGGTGACGCTCCGGCCACTGAGTTCCGAGCTCGGTGAGGATCTGCGTCCCGCTCAGCTAGGCTGCTTTGGAACGACTGGAAGATGTGAAGCTGCCGCGCATGCCACCCGACATTTCGTCAATCTCATCAGTAGTGAGGAAGTTGTGGTAAAGATCGACATGCGGAATGCCTTCAATAACATCCGCCGCGACCACTTCCTGGCCGTAGTACGGGAACGAGCGCCTCCGCTGTATCCGCTCCTGTGGCAGGCATACTCGACACCAACGCCTCTCTATCACGGCACCACTAAGATTATGTCTGCCACGGGAGTCCAACAGGGTGACCCATCCGGCCCTGCTGTCTTCGCACTGGCAACCCATAGCATTGTCAGTGCTGTAATGTGCTCACTGAACACCTGGTACTTAGATGACGGCACGCTGGGTGGGAACGTCGCCGCAGTATGTTCTGACCTCGAACAACTCACTTCGGCGATGGTCAGGATCGGATTGCATGTTAACCCAGCGAAGTGCCAGATCATCCTGCCCGCCAGCGGAGCCCAACAGGAGACCATCGACAAACTTAATCGCGTCTCCCGAGCGCGTCTGTCATCACAGGTCAACAGACCGTCCTCGGGGCGCCTCTGACGGCAGCCGCCATGGAAGCCTCCGCGAGGGAGAAGAGGGAGGACCTCATGCGGATGATTGAAAGGTTAAAGAAACTCGACGCCCACTCTGCGCTCTTTCTTCTCCGCAACTGCCTTTGGCTCCCCAAGCTTCAGTATCTGCTTCGGGCTTCACCCCTTTATCAACATCCTTCGCTCCTGAAGCAGCTCGATGACATCATCAGGGTAGCCATGGAAGAGCTGGTTAACGTTCGATTCAGCGAGACAAACTGGGAGCAGGCCGTCTTACCTACCGGGCTCGGGGGGCTCGGGCTGAGGAGAGCGGAGGAAGTCGCACTCCCGAGCTTCCTCGCATCGCTCCACAGCTGCCAACAACTGCTGCACAATATCCTGCCAGCAAACTTTGTGAACAGAGTTGCTGACGAACGAAAGCGGGTAGAAAATGAGTGGTACGAGAAAGCCGGGGACATGGCAGCTCCTGAAGACGGCGCACGCGGACGACAGAAATCGTGGGACTCTCCCATCGCCGAGCATCAGAGGGACTGCCTCCTCCTCAAATCAAATCAGTTTGACCGCGCTCGTATCCTCGGTGCCGCCACGCCTGAGAGCGGGGCCTGGCTCTGGGCTCTCCCGTCTGCAAGTCTGGGCACCCATCTGGACAACGAAACCGTCAGAATCGCTGTTGCCCTACGTGTCGGCGCCGATGTCTGCAGCGGCGTCCACACCTGCAGGTGCGGCTCACCCGCAGATGTCAAGGGACATCACGCCCTCACTTGTCACTTTAGTGCTGGAAGATTACCACGCCACACAGCACTTAACGACATAGTGAGACGTGATCTACTCTCCACAGGGGTACCAGCACAGCTTGAGCCGTACGGTGTCGACCGAGGCGATGGAAAGCGGCCAGACGGTATGACGTTCTATCCATTCTCGCATGGCCGCCGCCTAGTGTGGGATGCGACCTGTGTTAACACCTTCGCAGACTCCAGACTCGGTGACGCTATGCTGAAAGCTGGAGCGGCAGCCAAGAAAGCAGAGAACGAGAAGCGTCGAAAGTATGCTCAGATCGCTCAGCGTTTCAGGTTCGAGCCAATCGCCTTTGAAACGGGTGGCGCATGCGGTCCTACCACCAGATCTTTCATACGAGAACTGGGCGTCCGAATGTCGGCAGTAAGCGGTGATCCCCGAGAGCTGGAGTGGCTCTTACAGCGATTCTCTATCGCGGTGGTGAGGGGCAACGCTGCTTCGATTCTCCTGGACAACCCCGCTGATTCGCCCAAAGCTAAAAAGGCACAGCCAGATGTCGGTTGTGGCTCAAAGGGAACGTGGAAGTCTTGGAGCAGCGACAAGTCACCAACCCCAGCACCGGTGCTGACCGGCCTAAAGAACCTGGGCAACACCTGCTACATGAACGCCGTGGTCCAGTGCATCAACCATACGCCCGGTCTAAATGATTTATTTACCAACGACAGGTACCAGGATTTCATCAACTACGATAGCGAGCCCTCGCGCGGTATGGTGGCGCAAGAGATGGTCACGGCTATCAAAGTTCTCTGGAGTGGCCAAAACAAGTCAGTGGCGCTGCACGACCTAAAGGACGTGATGGGCAGACACCACGCGCGCTTCTGCGGCTCGACACCGCAGGATGCCCATGAGTTCCTCATGTTCCTGCTGGATTCCCTGCACGAGGACTTGAATGAGGTGCACTGCAAACAGCCGCTCAAAGAGCAGGAGAACGACGGTGTGCCGGACGCGCGCGCTGCCAAGGTCGCATGGGAAGACTTCAAGGGCAGCAACCGCTCGTTCATCCTGAACCTTTTCTGGGGCCAGTACAAGTCGACGTTGCGATGCTCGCACTGTGGCAACCATTCGACCAAGTTCGAGACGTGTTCACACCTCTCGGTGCCTATGCCTGCTAGGTCGAGCTGCTGTTCGCTGCAGGAGTGCATCGACCTGTACCTGGCCGGAGACACCATCAGCGGCTGGACGTGTCCAAAGTGCAAGAGCAGCACGGAGGCCACCAAGCGGCTGGACATCTGGCACCTGCCACCAGTGCTCATAATCCACATTCAGAGGTTTTACAGTGATGGCCTCTGGAGGAAAAACCAGTCCAACGTGCAATTCCCGCTGGAAAACCTCGACATGTCACCTTACGTCATCAGCAAGGAGGCGCATTACTGCCACAAGTACCACCTCTACGGCGTGGTGAACCACTTCGGCTCGACAGAGAGCGGCCATTACACTACCTTCTGTAGCGGCGTCAACTCGGGGCGCTGGCACAAGTTCGACGACCAAGAGGTGTACTCGCTAAACAGCAGCGCCGTGCAGAGCTCGGCTGGCTACATCCTCTTCTACTCGGCCAATGATGCTCGAGTGTAGCTAGTGGCATGTCTGGCTCTGATGTATATGTAACAATGTATATGTATATGTAACATGATAAACTAACTAACTTATATATAACTTAAGTAGATAAACTTCTTTTTTTCTCTGAAAAATACGTGTGTTCTAATGAATTGGTTTGCCAACATTTGCTTTAGTACGACCGTATACATTTCTATGAATTTATCGTTATATATAACGATAAATTCATAGAAATGTACCCGAAATATTGACCAAGCACCGTAAAACACGGCATAGCATAACTCGGTTGAAGTATGGTATGGTACTCGTACCAAATGCATGCTAAATGCATGATTTTGCCATGGTCAACTTGGTGCGAGCCCGGCACATCACCTAACCAGCTACCTCAGGTTCGGGAGTCAATCAAGCCCGCCGGTTCTGGATTCAGGTACGATGAAAGCTCCAGTTACACTTCTCCGGCTTGTGTAACCCTAGTACCAGTGTGGCTCCTTCTTCATGTTTAGCAGCTATTCTCTAGTTTTGTTTTCTTGTTAGGCGACCCATTTCTGTATATGATATTGATACCCATTTCCTTAAATATATGACATAGTACAGGGGCGGATCCAGGGGGTGGCCGCAGCGGCCCCCCCGACAGAAGGGCGCCCTACGGCCATTGACGGCCAGTGACGGCGCCCTTACGGCCATTGACGGCGCTCTTTCGGCCATTGACGGCGCCCTTTCGGCCAGTGACGGCGCCCTTTCGGCCAGTGACGGCGCCCTTTCGGTCAGTGACGGCGCCCTTTCTTTGGAAGGCGCCCCTAAATTGGCCTGCGGCCACCCCTCCTAAAATATCCTGAATCCGCCCTTGACATAGTATGTATTGGCAATTTATGCAGCATTGGGTATGGAAAAGAGCGGTACACGGTGCTTCTCTTCAGACTTAATTTTTGCCGTAGTATTGCCAAAAAGTTCGCCCCCAACCAGGGGCGTAACTTTTTGAAAATCATTGGGGTTGCACTTAGTTGTTCAGAGCCCATTTGTAACACATCGCGTCATAGACGTAATGTTAAATTCCCAAATTATTAGGGTTGTAGCTACAACCCCAATTTACATTAAAGTTCCACCCATGCCCCCAACTTCAAAGTAGTTCCCACGCCCCTGTCTGGTAAACAGTATAACTCTGAAAGTAGCCATTGTTCCAGGCTAATTTTATGTTTTCCGTTTCCAGCGTGGCAAGGAGGACCTACCTGTCAAGTTTCGGGCGATTCTGAGGAGACGGGCTTTAAAATTGTTGATTGCCCAATATCTGACACTACTGGGCAATATCAATATCAATATCAATATGCTACTAATTTGACGCACGTTACTTACTATGCCTTGACTTCGAGGTTACCCGTTATAGTTCCAGAGAGTTCCAGAGATATTTGGGGGTTTCTGGAGCAAAGTCCTATACTTGGCAAATTGAGTTTTGACCTCAATACTGATCAATATTTGACCTCTGGTGACCTCAATATTGAACTGAGCCAAAAATGTCAGAAGTAACTTCGATTGTCCTGCTTTCGAACATTTTTTTCCGCATCCTCCCTTTTAGTTTTCGAGTTAGTGTGTGTGGGGGTTGTTTTGACTCCCACCGCCAGGGCGAAGGTAGCGCAGAGGCCCACCGGTGCGCGGGCCGCGATTTTTGATGTATCTTTTACACTTATGAAGTTATGATAACTGTAAATTCGAGAAAAGGATAACGCAACGATGGCAGTGCTTGAAGATCTTGATGGCTTAAGCCAGTGACGTCACACTGACACTAGACGCTGTTTATCTACTTAGAGCTCTGGCCCAGTCTTATTTGCATCCGACAAATACAAAATTAGCCAAGCTGAACTGACGAGTTATTGAATCTTTCGATAAAATATCTCTACTTCACAAAAGTCGTTTTTTTTTTGTAACAACCCGCAGTTTCACGGCTACTATAAAATACACGCCAGGGGGTGTGATCCCGGGATTCTCCATGTATCGGCTGCCGAGCGCCTCAGTTATTAATGATAACGTCACTGGTGCTGTGGTCCAGTCGTGGCCAGCCCGGCCGCCGCAGCTGCGCTTTCGAGCGTTTTACGGTCTTTTGACGGGTGTTGACGAGAGCGGCAATTTGAAGTCGTCGCCGTTTGATAAGTAAGTTATGTTGCAAGTCTATATTTGGAAATATCTTGTTTTTTATGTGTTTGTTTAGCATATTTTGAACATTAAGCCAAAACAATGCCATTTGCAACATGTCCAGGTACAACGTATGGCCGTCTCGCCCCTCAGCCAGACCGGGGCAGCTTACGGCCTTCTCGCCCCTCAGCCGGGCCGGGGCAGCGTATGTCCGTCTCGCCCCTTAGCCAGACCAGGGCAGCGTATGGCCGTCTCCTCCCTCAGCCGGACCGGGGCTGAGGGAGGGTATGACCGTCTCATCCCTCAGTCGGGCCGGGGAAGCGAACGGCCGTCTCGCCCATCAGCCAGACCGGGGCAGTGTACGGCCGTATCACCGCTCAGCAGGACCGGGGCAGCGTACGGCCGTCTCGCCCCTCAGCCGGACCGGTGCAACATATGGCCTTCTCACCCCTCAGCCAGACCGCGACAGCGAACGGCCGTCTCGCCCCTCAGCCGGACCAGTGCAGCGTATAGCCGTTTCACCCCTCAGCCAGACCGGGACAGAGTATGACCGTCTCGCCTCTCAGCCAGACCGGGCAGCGTAAGGTTGTCTCCCCCTCAGCCGGACCGGGGCAGCATATGGCTGTCTCCCCCCCTCCCCCCCTCAGCCGGGCCGGGGAAGCGTATGGCTGTCTCTCCCCCCCCCCCTCCTCAGCCGGCGGACCAGGGCAGCGCATGGTCGTCCCACCCCTCTGTCAGACCGGTGCAGTGTATGGCCGTCTCGCCAGTCGTCCATCACACAGACCGGGCAGCGTATGGCCGTCTCCCACTCAGCATGAATTAAGGGAGGGATAATTATCCGCGGTAAATGTAATCTTAAATAGGATCGTACCTTAGGCGCAACTATCCGTATCCCGTTCGAAATATTCGCACCGCACCGAGCCGCGTGCGGCGACAGCAGAGTCGGACCACAGCACCAGTGACGTCACGCTAACGTGTGCGATTGGGGCGCTAAAATCCCCGGATGACACTACCTATCATATACGGCCTTGATTCACGCAAGCTTGATGAAGTGCGTGTTATTGAAGTTGTATCGTTTATGCACCATTCAAATGCTCGAGGCCTCGATAACGGATTCAAATTAGTGACCGTTCCACGGTCGTTTATCCACCGTGCACGGTTGTAACTTGTAGACCATACGGTCTTGCATAGACCTCTGGAGTCTAAAGTTGGTACAGCTGGAACGTGCGAATACTGACCGTTCGGGCCCAAGGGAAGACAGGGGACTTGCTGCATTGACTCGGAGGAACTGAATGATATTTTGCAAGTTTTGTTTTCAATTGATTTGACTCAACATTGGTAAGTTGAAGTTAATGTTCTCAAATTGGTGTTGTTCTGTTACCAATGGGAATGCTGAACATTTATATTTAGTTCCTCAGTTATTTTAGCTTAGGATCACTAGCAGATGCTATAATTGATTCAATGTGAGTGAGTAGCCAATGCTTAAACTATTTGATTACATTAGTATCATTTGTGGCGGTACATACTTGTGGTCCCCCCTTAGTTATTAGTAAATCCCTATAATATACCTACCAATTGATAGAGAATATCACTTAGTAAATATGGATGTCTTCCCCAACACATTTTGCACTATAACTAATTATAACTTCAATAATGAATATCTTGCTGCTTATGTTGCCCGCAAAACTTTGTTTACATGCCAGCTGACGACGACCGACCTTGATATGACAAGTATAGACGGTGTTCACAGCGGCCAGGCTACGACGTCACAGAACTTATTTACGTTGTATGGCTAGGTTAGATTAGGTTAGGTTAGGTTATTATTTGGTGGCATTTTCACTCCTAAAATATACAGGCATTGTTCCAATGACGTCATGGACGATCCTTATTTTTCCTGTGCATCCTCCTGCATCAATATATATATATTTCTGCATAGATTTGCTGTTGATCATAGTGGACGATCTGTCATTACACCTTCCAGATTTTGTATTGTTTCAACATTGTTAGGTAAGATACATTATAAATAACATAACAAATACATAATAGTTTCTTCAGCTATATTCCGCTTTTGCACACCTTTATATAGGCAAATTGAATATTGTATACTAATTATACATGTCTGATTTCATCAGAACTGCACTCAAAACAGGGACATTATCAGTACTTACCTAACAATAATGATTTGTATCACCCGTCAATAGCCTCAGCTGACCGCCCGCAACAACTCTGCCATTACAATGTAAACAATGTGGGTGCAGAAATGTGTCAGATACTGGCTATCATATGACGTCATGTGTATCTGGTCGACCACTAAACCCTATCACGCTCTCACTAAACTTCAGTTCCTGGCGGAACACAGGACCGAATTTGAGAATTTGAGACTGAAGGTCGGCCGTGCAGCGGCCGCTACCACAAGGTGACCTTACTGGATACATATCTGGCGCATTTCACACAAAGAACAGCCCACATTGTTTACATTTCAGGTGTAATGGTGGAGTCCTTCCGGTCGGCTCAGGAGATTGACAGGTGATACAAATGATTATTGTTAGGTAAGTACTGAAAATGTCCCTGTTTTGAGTGCAGTTCTGATGAAATCAGACCTGTATAATATTACATTTTCCTTTAAAAAGGTGTGTAAAAGCGGAATATGACAGTTTTTCAAAGATGCATAGTGACTAAATAGTGAAGTTTTGAAACATCTAAAACGTTAGGGGCGTCAAGTATGTATAACCTCATTTGTGAATTTACTTATATGTTGTGTTAGGGTAGGGTAAACTGGTGGGTGAAACTTTAGTAACACCACAGTTTATTGTAGTCTTGAGGTCCCTAATAGAATAAGATAGTAATATTACGAGACAGAAAAGTGTACCAGTAATACCAAAGCTATGATGTCACCAATAATAACATAATAAAACCTGACCTGACTTTTACAGCAATTATGGTTGCAGGGAGCCACGTTTAGAACGCTGCGCTGCAGCCCTACCGGGAGGGGCTGTCTCCCCGCCCGTCCCCGACCATCTCATAGAGAGAAAAAACTATGTACAAGCTGGTCGGGGGGGGGGGCAGCCCCTGGTAGGGCTGCAGTGCAGCAAGCGAATGCAAGAAGTGTTCTAAACGTGGGTCCCTGTAATTGCTGTAAAGGTCAGGTTTGATTGTTATTATTGGTGACATAGCTTTGGTATTACTGGTACACTTTTCAGTCTGTCATAATAATACTGTCAGCTGACTTCTCTTCTTCTATTAGGGACCTCAGAACACTGTAAACTGGGGAGGTGTGTTACTGAAGTTTCACCAACTGCTGTAACCCTGCACTTACCCTAACCTCAGACTTGTCATGCTATCAGAATGTAACCAATACCAATACACGAAAGCACAGTGTGTCAGTATCATCTGCATTCTGATAGCATGAAAATTCTAGGTTAGGATGTGTCCGAAGATTGGACTTTTACCCTAAATGGACATAACAGACTCATCAAAATATCATACTAAGATACTGAACTTGTTCATGCTATTGTTGATATAGACGGTAATCATACAGTAAGGCACTGCTACCCTGCCAATAGCATGATGTCTGGTATTTTAGTGTGTCTGTTGATTGAAACATTATATCCTATGTCAATGTATTGAAACTGAGGTAGGGTAGGTAGGCATGACATGGAAACATTAGTTATCTGCTCGACTGTTACCTATTCAAAAGGTTTTCACTTGTGTTGCTAATATGAAATGGTTGGTATGGAAAGTAGGGTAAGCAACTGTAATGACAGACACATAAACACCAGACATTGAATTATATTGGCAATGTAGATGATACAGGCACATACAACACCAATGGCATGCAAATGCTGGTGTTACAACTTCTCTGTGGCATGGTCATTTACCCTACCTGTTTGACATGGTCATTTACCCTGTCTGTTTGACATGGTCATTTACCCTACCTGTTTGACATGAGCTATGTCCAAGTTCATTTTGGTCTTTCAAATTAGGGAATACTACTGTAACATCAGACTTGTCAAAATACCAGACTGAGACTTGCCATGCCATTGGTGGTGTCTTAGTGCTTTGGGCATCTGCATGACCAATAACATGAACAAATCTGGTATTTGGACATTTCCAGCACAACAATAACTCACCCTGGCCTTCTAACCCAAAGATATGGCATACGATAATGATCAACTATCCCTGGACTGGACTTGGTGAAAATCAGACCATTTCAAATTTGGGGTTTCATGATTTTCAAATCATGATCTGATAAGAAAAAAATAGTTGATTCTGGTGTTCCAAAAATTCCCAAATAAATAAAAGAAACACTCTAACATTAGTTTTGAGTTGAGCTTTAGTTGAGCTTGGGCACGTGCAACTTGTCTGCACACAAATCGACTCCATCACGCCATCACAAGTATGCCAGTGACGACTGAACCGCACAGTCACAAGAATGCCAGTGGCATTCAGACAGTCGCCGGAAGCGTATCCACATCGATGTCGAAATCGACGGTCCATATCAGTCCCTGGCGGTCGGGTGTGATGTTCTTGACATGGCGGAGCACCTGATCGCGTTCGATGAGACTGACCTCTTCCGTCACGGGGAACACAAACATGAACATCGTCTGCTTCTTGAGGAATGACACGCTTGGGGGGTCTGGGGTGACAACTTGTGCAAGGAACAGCTTTGTCCCCTTCTTCCCCATCAACTTGACGATGACGAAATCTCCCTGGGCGACATGCCTCCAGTTGATCCCCGAGGGCGAACTGTAACATCCTTGCTCTTGGTCGCTTTCGGTCGACCCGTCATCCCTCTGATCCTCCTCTCTCCCTCTCTTCCGTCCTCGATTTCTTCTGTTCCCAACTGCCTTCGTCCTCCTCAGACGTCGCCGATTCGGGAAGATCCTCAGCCTCGCTGTCACCAGAATCGGATGAGCTGATGAGCACCGACCTGCCGGGAGGACGTTCAGTTTCGTCCTGCGGCGACGGGACGGTCCAGCTGTGTCCTTCGACCCACGGAGAGCTTGGAGATGCTCGACGATAACGGCATCAACTGCGGCGTCGCCGTCATCAGAGTGCTTCTTCGGGAGCTCTTCCAGGACCGGTGTTTTGTCGAGAGGATGGATCCCGCAGGTCTTGACTCCTGACCTGAGATTGTCCGTGTTCAGGACGGAGATCAACTCCTTCAGGCGCGCCGGGAACATATTCTTCGGCAGGGTGTCGTACTTTTTCCCAGACGGCGTCGCCTTCCAGTCTTCGATGATCTTCCTCCATTTCTTCTTGAGCGACGAGAAGAAGTGGTTGTGTTAGGTGCGTCGAGTTGGGTGCGAGACATATGAACCTTATGTTGTTCTCGTTGCACTTTTGAACCACCTTCTCACTGATGTGGCTCGACAAGTTGTCTCCGATGATATATTTTGGTCCTGCTTCGATGTAGATACGGCGGGCAGATGTTCATGAACCAATCTTCAAATGACGTTTTATCAAACCACCCACTCTTTGAACACGCGTAGCGGGCGCCTCGAGGCCCCCCTGTTGACCACTCCAGGTACACCTCCAGGACCACTCCAGGTACACCTCCAGGACCACTCCAGGTACACCTCCAGGACCACTCCAGGTACACCTCCAGGACCACTCCAGGTACACCTCAAGGACCACTCCAGGTACACCTCAAGGGCCACTCCAGGTACACCTCCAGGACCACTCCAGGTACACCTCCAGCCTTTTACACCACCATCGGCGGGAGTAGATGGCCGCTGGCAGTTCCTGCAAACACCACACTGGTCGTCACCTTGCTGTGGTTTGCCACGGCTTCAGGGTAGCGGCTTCCACGACGAACGATACATTTTCGCCTGCCAGGATCATCGTTTCGTCATAGTTGAGTTGGCGGAGTGCGTTGACCCATTTGTCTCCTGGCAGATTGTCCGGGGGCAGAATCTGCCCCCCCCGCAGGGAATAGGGTTGAGGCAGAAAATGCACAAACAACTTTGATGACCAAAGTTGAAAATTTCATATGTATACAAAAGTAAAAAGTAAAAGTTCCCAAACAAGTGCAGCAAACCCCATAACACTGCATACAAATTGGTTAGGGTAATTTGATACACCCAAAACCAGGGCACTATGTCTCATCATTCCAACCCAAAACACATGTGCAATGAATGAACCATGTATCTGGGTTAGTTTGATAAAGGCCAGAGCAGTCAGGTTTGGTTATGGCAGCTAGGCAAGGTGATGCTTGGTTGGGTTTCAATAGTGTGATTTATGACCAGATAGTATTGTGCATCCTCATTGCTTAGCTATGCCCATTTGTATTGGACCTGTGCTATGTATATTTGCTTATTCTACTTGACTGAGACAACTTCAATTCATGGCTGATCAGCAGCCAGGTCATAAATCTTACTCAGGTGAAGAATAATTGTGCAATGACCTGGTGTTCACCTATTGTGTCTGCAGTTTATGGTTTGTCAACCCTTGCCTTTGTTATTTCAGATAGGTACTGAGTATTTTGTGTCTGACTCATAGTTCATAGTTCCAAGTTGTCACTCATATACGGTCATAGGTCCAAGTTGTCACTCATAGACAGTCATAGGTCCAAGTTGTCACTCATAGACGGTCATAGGTCCAAGTTGTCACTCATAGACAGTCATAGGTCCAAGTTGTCACTCATAGACAGTCATAGGTCCAAGTTGTCACTCATAGACAGTCATAGGTCCAAGTTGTCACTCATAGACAGTCATAGGTCCAAGTTGTCACTCATAGACGGTCATAGGTCCAAGTTGTCACTCATAGACAGTCATAGGTACAAGTTGGTCCAAGTATTTTTGTTAGATTGGATTCAAATATAATTGCACAATAACTTGATTCTTTTTCAGAGTCTGAACATGGATCCGGTGTTTGTTCCGATGTCAAGCACAGGTCTTCCTGCAGGCTCAAGGCTGTCTACTTACCTTACAGTGAGTGAAAACACCTTTCATTGTATGTGTTCCAGGCTCATTGGATAAAATAAGTCATGCTATAAAACATGGCTTATGTTTAAGGAATTTGTTTTGGATTATATCAAGTGCAATGAAGTTATGAATGTGGTTGTGTTTATTTATATTTCTTTCTGTTGACAAACAACCATGGTATTTGTGGCATTATATGACTGGCCAATGCTTAACACTGTTCAAAGACATACCCCTGGCCGACAACTAGCGGTATGATAACTTTCCCTCTCCCGCCCCGCAGAACAGGCGCGGTGCCGAGAAGGTCGAGCCGAGCGGTGACCTGGCAAGCCTGAACCTGGAGCCGGTTCTGACGCGCACCTCCGACTCCGGGCCCGGCCTGCCGCACTCGGCCTCCACGCCGTCATTTGCCTCGTTCAGTCCGGGCCGCGCCGCGTTCGCCGCCCGCCGGGACCAGCTGAACGGCTCGCCGCCAGACGCCGCCAAGACGGCAGAGGACGGATCCGATGCGGCGCCGCTCTTTCAGGTGAGCCGGGCGACGACCGGGGATCAGACATGGGAGAGGCTGGTCGCGCGTCAAGCTGCTGCGCGGAATGCTGAGTTTGTTGCTAGCTGATGCTCTGTGTGCGGTGTTTTGACTATCGACTGGTTTACATCTTTAACTGGTAATGGGTTTACATTTTTTTACCTGGTTTATGTAGAATAGCTGTTACATTGATACCTCTGGTGATTGTTTGGTAAATGCAATTATCGTTACTTCTTTAAACAACATGGTACTCAATTCCATGACTATCAAATGCTACGTGAACTTCCCTGTAGAGAAATTCACGTGGTGTTCTCTGTTGAACACTACAGAGAAGTGTGAACAGTTAAGTGTTCTACAGTTCTCTGTAGAACACTGCGTTAAGTGTTCTCCGTAGAACAGTCCATATAAGGAATGTGCACATGCAGCAAACAACCTGATTGCATGGCTGGCGTACTGTAAAGATCCTTCTACAAGGTCACGTGCAGGTTGGTTTTCGGTGTCCTAACGGCCACACCATATTCATCTCCCTGTGCGTGTGTGGCGGCAGGAGCACGTGGGAGGCACGACGTACTACTTCACGGCGGAGGAGGCTGCCGCGCAGAAGTCTGCCGAGCCGCCGACCGTCACCCCGCCGTTCACGGCCTACATGACGCCGCCGCCGCGCGTGTCCGCCGGCCGCCCCACCGCCGCCGGCCTGGGCGGCGCCGCCCGCCCCCCGGCCGGCTTCTTCGCCAGCGATCAGCTGAGGGAGCAGATCCTGAAGCAGCAGAGCCTGATGCTGGTGCACCCGAACCCGCAGGCTTACCCGGGTGAGTCATGGCGCTCTGGGTGACCCACTGAGAGCCACAGTCCGAGGGGTAGCCGGGTATGTGACAATGGCATAGCTGTAGAATAGCCGGCATAAACAGCCGGCTATTCTACAGCTATGCCGTCCCAACCGTCCCAACCTATAGGATGTCCATGACACGCTTGATAACCCAGATCTTCCCGGGTAGGTGGCCAGTCTTAGTAGACCTAGATCCACATGGCCATCTGGATCATTGGGAATTACAAGGGTCGGAGAGTGACAGGTGTGGGTTGCGGACCCTGTCGTCGGATCAATCACTTGCTTTGGCTGCTGATGTCACTGATGTGTCCTTCATATGAAAGCCAAACACCAAACCAACACCAGGCGACACAATGCAAAAAGTGTTTGAAAATGTCCTCAACCTTTCTCGGAAATTTATGTGGTGAAGGTAGACACGTTGACGTGATGTTTGATGACTGGTACCTGGCGCGTCTTCATCTAGTCCCATGTTCAGTTGAGTAACACCGACTCCACCTTGTTCAGAGCTGCCGACGGAGGTGGACAGCTACCACGAGCTGTGCCCGCTGGAGCCGCCGGGACCGCTGCAGAAGTCGGCTCTCTTCAACTGCGTCACCTCCGTCTACAAGGCGACCAACGTCAAGACGGGACAGTGCTGCTGTCTCCGACGAATACATGGTCAGTCCTGGCAGCAGCTGCGGCGGCGCGCTTTAAACACAACCCATCATCGAATTCACGGCCATTGTCGCCCGGGCGGGGCTGGGGCGTCTCGGCCACTCCCTTGTGTTCGGTGTGGGTGTCTGGCTGGGTCTGTAGGGTAGATGTCTTGGTCTAGTGGAGTGGTGCATGGGGTGGCATGTTCGGATGTTTCGGAATAAAGTTAGCTGAGAGTCACATGTGTGGAACGTCGCCTTTTTACAAACTTACCTGTGACATCAGCTGAAAATAATGTGTAAAAAATAATGTGTGAAAATAATAAAAAAAAAAAAATGTACCTTGCCTCTTTTAGGAACCTGCCCGTCGTCTTATGACAGTAACAGCTGACTAAATCTGCTATGCTCAATCGTAACCCTACCTGTCCTCCAGTTGGTTTTTACCCTGGCAAGACGGTGACTTCTGCCGTGTACTGGTCTACTGTGGTCTGATCTGACCCCTACCGCGCCGTCTGCAGGTCTGCGTCTGGCCAACACCAGCAGTCTGCAGACCTTGTCCCAGTGGCGCAAACTCAGCCACACCAGCCTGGTCACTCTGCGAGAGTTCTTCACCACCAAGGCGTTCGGCGATAACTGTGAGTGCGCGCCGTGGTGAGGTGGCGAAGGGATGCTTGGGCATATGACCGGGGTATGATTTGGCTGAGAGCCTACGCTAAGGCGTGAAATGACTATGTAGTCGACTATGTAGCGGTGTGGCTAATTGTTTGCCTTCGCAGCGGTGGTGATGGTGTACTGATGGCCACTTTCTCTGATCGGTTGCCCTGCGGTGTGGCTGCGGGTTTGCCTTCGCAGCGGTGGTGATGGTGTATGACTACTACCCGTGCGCCGAGACGCTGATGGCGCGTCACTTCAGCCAGCCGCCGCAGCTGAACGGGTTCGCCGACCCGTTCCAGGACCCGAGCATACCGCGCCCCTACAGCGCCCAGAAGAACGCCGTGCTCAGACAGAAGAACGGTCAGTTGAGTTTCCGAGTTAACAGCTCTGGTATCACGAGACTGACAAATAAGGCTTTCTCGATGCGTTTTCATTTGTATGTATGTTGCAGCATTTTGGTTGTTAGTTTGATAGTTCCGAAGCCCCGTGATTTTTTTCGGGTTACTAAATCTGACGTTACACTGTTTTTGTTTATTTGACAGCGCTGATGCCGGAGGCTCTGATTTGGGGCTACATTATCCAGTTGTCTGGGGTACTACGGCAAATTCACTCCGCCGGCCTGGCCTGCCGAGTGCTGGACCCGACCAAGATCCTGGTGACAGGTACGGCCGTGGACCAAGTGACATGACAGAGGGTACACACTACACAGGCGCACTGGGCAGGCTGCCACCGGTCTGTACCCAGGGTATGGGGTGTCGTCGCTTGGGTAAACATGACAGAGGGTACACACTACACAGGCGCACTGGGCAGGCTGCCACCGGTCTGTACCCAGGGTATGGGGTGTCGTCGCTTGGGTAAACATGACAGAGGGTACACACTACTCAGGCGCACTGGGCAGGCTGCCACCGGTCTGTACCCAGGGTATGGGGTGTCGTCACTTGGGTAAACATGACAGATGGTACACACTACACAGGCGCACTGCGCAGGCTGCCACCGGTCTGTACCCAGGGTATGGGGTGTCGTCGCTTGGGTAAACATGACAGAGGGTACACACTACACAGGCGCACTGGGCAGGCTGCCACCGGTCTGTACCCAGGGTATGGGGTGTCGTCGCTTGGGTAAACATGACAGAGGGTACACACTACACAGGCGCACTGGGCAGGCTGCCACCGGTCTGTACCCAGGGTATGGGGTGTCGTCGCTTGGGTAAACATGACAGAGGGTACACACTACACAGGCGCACTGGGCAGGCTGCCACCCGTCTGTACCCAGGGTATGGGGTGTCGTCGCTTGGGTAAACATGACAGAGGGTACACACTACACAGGCGCACTGGGCAGGCTGCCACCGGTCTGTACCCAGGGTATGGGGTGTCGTCGCTTGGGTAAACATGACAGAGGGTACACACTACACAGGCGCACTGGGCAGGCTGCCACCGGTCTGTACCCAGGGTATGGGGTGTCGTCGCTTGGGTAAACATGACAGAGGGTACACACTACACAGGCGCACTGGGCAGGCTGCCACCGGTCTGTACCCAGGGTATGGGGTGTCGTCGCTTGGGGGAAAGGCTGAAAACGTGAGAGTAGCAGGCTGGGTGAGGGATGGTGCTCATGATGATGTCATCCGATGCTCGACCATCAATGCGTACATGATCATCATGCTTTATCATGATGATGACTTTATTTATTTGTCTCATGATGATTTATTTATCATGATGATCATCATGACTGTATGCTTATTAGGACGCACTCACACCGCTGAGAAATAATCACAGCTTGTCGTTATGAGTTAATGTATGTTCAGCAGCTGTATGCGGAATATTATGCAACCGTTGCCGTGTCAGCTGGCCGAATATAATCCGTCACTAGACGTGCTGGAAGGGTGCTCTCCCGACCCGACCCGGTCCGTTCGTCGCTGCCTCGTCTGGTGACCGCACTCTGCACAATGCCGTCGCAGGTCAGGACCGACTTCACGTGAACGCGTGCGGCGTACTGGACGTCCTCATGTCCGACAACGGCACCACCAACTCGATGATGATGGTACAGCACTACCAGGTGAGCCGGCACCACCAACTCGATGATGATGATGGTACAGCACTACCAGGTGAGCCGGCACCACCAACTCGATGATGATGGTGCAGCACTACCAGGTGAGCCGGCACCACCAACTCGATGATGATGATGGTACAGCACTACCAGGTGAGCCGGCACCACCAACTCGATGATGATGATGGTGCAGCACTACCAGGTGAGCCGGCACCACCAACTCGATGATGATGATGGTGCAGCACTACCAGGTGAGCCGGCACCACCAACTCGATGATGATGGTGCAGTACTACCAGGTGAGCCGGCACCACCAACTCGATGATGGTGATGATGGTGCAGCACTACCAGGTGAGCCGACACCACCAACTCGATGATGATGATGGTGCAGCACTACCAGGTGAGCCGGCACCACCAACTCGATGATGATGGTACAGCACTACCAGGTGAGCCGGCACCACCAACTCGATGATGATGATGGTACAGCACTACCAGGTGAGCCGGCACCACCAACTCGATGATGATGATGGTGCAGCACTACCAGGTGAGCCGGCACCACCAACTCGATGATGATGGTGCAGCACTACCAGGTGAGCCGGCACCACCAACTCGATGATGATGATGGTACAGCACTACCAGGTGAGCCGGCACCACCAACTCGATGATGATGATGGTACAGCACTACCAGGTGAGCCGGCACCACCAACTCGATGATGATGATGGTGCAGCACTACCAGGTGAGCCGGCACCACCAACTCGATGATGATGATGGTACAGCACTACCAGGTGAGCCGGCACCACCAACTCGATGATGATGATGGTACAGCACTACCAGGTGAGCCGGCACCACCAACTCGATGATGATGGTACAGCACTACCAGGTGAGCCGGCACCACCAACTCGATGATGATGGTACAGCACTACCAGGTGAGCCGGCACCACCAACTCGATGATGATGGTGCAGCACTACCAGGTGAGCCGGCACCACCAACTCGATGATGATGGTACAGCACTACCAGGTGAGCCGGCACCACCAACTCGATGATGATGGTGCAGCACTACCAGGTGAGCCGGCACCACCAACTCGATGATGATGATGGTGCAGCACTACCAGGTGAGCCGGCACCACCAACTCGATGATGATGATGGTACAGCACTACCAGGTGAGCCGGCACCACCAACTCGATGATGATGATGGTACAGCACTACCAGGTGAGCCGGCACCACCAACTCGATGATGATGGTGCAGCACTACCAGGTGAGCTGGCACCACCAACTCGATGATGATGGTACAGCACTACCAGGTGAGCCGGCACCACCAACTCGATGATGATGATGGTGCAGCACTACCAGGTGAGCCGGCACCACCAACTCGATGATGATGATGGTACAGCACTACCAGGTGAGCTGGCACCACCAACTCGATGATGATGATGGTACAGCACTACCAGGTGAGCCGGCACCACCAACTCGATGATGATGATGATGGTGCACTACCAGGTGAGCTGGCACCACCAACTCGATGATGATGGTACAGCACTACCAGGTGAGCCGGCACCACCAACTCGATGATGATGATGGTGCACTACCAGGTGAGCCGGCACCACCAATTCGATGATGATGATGGTGCAGCACTACCAGGTGAGCCGGCACCACCAACTCGATGATGATGGTACAGCACTACCAGGTGAGCCGGCACCACCAACTCGATGATGATGGTACAGCACTACCAGGTGAGCCGGCACCACCAACTCGATGATGATGATGGTGCAGCACTACCAGGTGAGCCGGCACCACCAACTCGATGATGATGATGGTGCAGCACTACCAGGTGAGCCAGCACCACCAACTCGATGATGATGGTACAGCACTACCAGGTGAGCCGGCACCACCAACTCGATGATGATGATGGTACAGCACTACCAGGTGAGCCGGCACCACCAACTCGATGATGATGGTACAGCACTACCAGGTGAGCCGGCACCACCAACTCGATGATGATGATGGTGCAGCACTACCAGGTGAGCCGGCACCACCAACTCGATGATGATGGTGCAGCACTACCAGGTGAGCCGGCACCACCAACTCGATGATGATGATGGTACAGCACTACCAGGTGAGCCGGCACCACCAACTCGATGATGATGATGGTGCAGCACTACCAGGTGAGCCGGCACCACCAACTCGATGATGATGATGGTGCAGCACTACCAGGTGAGCCGGCACCACCAACTCGATGATGATGATGGTACAGCACTACCAGGTGAGCCGGCACCACCAACTCGATGATGATGATGGTGCAGCACTACCAGGTGAGCTGGCACCACCAACTCGATGATGATGGTGCAGCACTACCAGGTGAGCCGGCACCACCAACTCGATGATGATGGTACAGCACTACCAGGTGAGCCGGCACCACCAACTCGATGATGATGGTACAGCACTACCAGGTGAGCCGGCACCACCAACTCGATGATGATGATGGTGCAGCACTACCAGGTGAGCTGGCACCACCAACTCGATGATGATGGTACAGCACTACCAGGTGAGCCGGCACCACCAACTCGATGATGATGGTACAGCACTACCAGGTGAGCCGGCACCACCAACTTGATGATGATGGTGCAGCACTACCAGGTGAGCCGGCACCACCAACTCGATGATGATGATGGTGCAGCACTACCAGGTGAGCCGGCACCACCAACTCGATGATGATGATGGTGCAGCACTACCAGGTGAGCTGGCACCACCAACTCGATGATGATGGTACAGCACTACCAGGTGAGCCGGCACCACCAACTCGATGATGATGGTACAGCACTACCAGGTGAGCCGGCACCACCAACTCGATGATGATGATGGTGCAGCACTACCAGGTGAGCTGGCACCACCAACTCGATGATGATGGTACAGCACTACCAGGTGAGCCGGCACCACCAACTCGATGATGATGGTACAGCACTACCAGGTGAGCCGGCACCACCAACTCGATGATGATGGTGCAGCACTACCAGGTGAGCCGGCACCACCAACTCGATGATGATGATGGTGCAGCACTACCAGGTGAGCCGGCACCACCAACTCGATGATGATGATGGTACAGCACTACCAGGTGAGCCGGCACCACCAACTCGATGATGATGATGGTACAGCACTACCAGGTGAGCTGGCACCACCAACTCGATGATGATGGTACAGCACTACCAGGTGAGCCGGCACCACCAACTCGATGATGATGATGGTACAGCACTACCAGGTGAGCCGGCACCACCAACTCGATGATGATGGTACAGCACTACCAGGTGAGCCGGCACCACCAACTCGATGATGATGGTGCAGCACTACCAGGTGAGCCGGCACCACCAACTCGATGATGATGATGGTGCAGCACTACCAGGTGAGCCGGCACCACCAACTCGATGATGATGATGATGGTGCACTACCAGGTGAGCCGGCACCACCAACTCGATGATGATGGTACAGCACTACCAGGTGAGCCGGCACCACCAACTCGATGATGATGATGGTACAGCACTACCAGGTGAGCCGGCACCACCAACTCGATGATGATGATGGTGCAGCACTACCAGGTGAGCTGGCACCACCAACTCGATGATGATGGTACAGCACTGCCAGGTGAGCCGGCACCACCAACTCGATGATGATGATGGTGCAGCACTACCAGGTGAGCTGGCACCACCAACTCGATGATGATGGTACAGCACTACCAGGTGAGCCGGCACCACCAACTCGATGATGATGATGATGGTGCACTACCAGGTGAGCCGGCACCACCAACTCGATGATGATGGTACAGCACTACCAGGTGAGCCGGCACCACCAACTCGATGATGATGGTGCAGCACTACCAGGTGAGCCGGCACCACCAACTCGATGATGATGGTGCAGCACTACCAGGTGAGCCGGCACCACCAACTCGATGATGATGGTACAGCACTACCAGGTGAGCCGGCACCACCAACTCGATGATGATGGTACAGCACTACCAGGTGAGCTGGCACCACCAACTCGATGATGATGGTACAGCACTACCAGGTGAGCTGGCACCACCAACTCGATGATGATGATGGTACAGCACTACCAGGTGAGCCGGCACCACCAACTCGATGATGATGGTGCAGCACTACCAGGTGAGTTGGTACCCGCGGCCGGAGGTAAGCTTACTCGTTAGCTCTAGTGTCAGGAGTGCCGGCTGGGGGAGAGGCCGATTGGTGTGGTGTGGGCTCAGTCCAGGTCGTGGGGAGATACGGCGGTGACGGTGGCGGGTCGGCTGAGTGACTGTGTGGCAGATGTTCCTGACGCATGGGCACTACATTGTCCTGGGTAAAAACGGACACTGAATGACCTAAGCAGTAGGTGTGCCCAAAAGTCCCAGTCATCATGGCTGACGTGTGTACTGTTACCCTCAGCAGGAGGATCTGGTGGGTCTGGGGAAGCTGCTGCTGGCGCTCTCCTGTAACTCGGTGCTGGCCGTCCAGCCGGACAACTTCAACACCAGCATCAGCATCGTGGAGCGGCACTACTCGGCGGACCTGAAGGCTGTCATCATGAAGTGAGTCTGTCTCCCTGACAGTGTCCTCGGTGTCATGAAGTGAGTCTGTCTCCCTGACAGTGTCCTCAGTGTCATGAAGTGAGTGTCTCCCTGACAGTGTC
Source organism: Chirona hameri (assembly GCA_036785665.1). NCBI lineage: Eukaryota > Metazoa > Arthropoda > Thecostraca > Balanomorpha > Balanidae > Chirona > Chirona hameri. The sequence goes on from JAXIVJ010004834.1 coordinate 28,931, forward strand.
CTCGGTGTCATGAAGTGAGTCTGTCTCCCTGACAGTGTCCTCGGTGTCATGAAGTGAGTCTGTCTCCCTGACAGTGTCCTCGGTGTCATGAAGTGAGTCTGTCTCCCTGACAGTGTCCTCAGTGTCATGAAGTGAGTCTGTCTCCCTGACAGTGTCATGAAGTGAGTCTGTCTCCCTGACAGTGTCCTCAGTGTCATGAAGTGAGTCTGTCTCCCTGACAGTGTCCTCGGTGTCATGAAGCGAGTCTGTATCCCTGACAGTGTCCTCGGTGTCATGAAGTGAGTCTGTCTCCCTGACAGTGTCCTCAGTGTCATGAAGTGAGTCCGTCTCCCTGACAGTGTCATGAAGTGAGTCTGTCTCCCTGACAGTGTCCTCAGTGCCATGAAGTGAGTCTGTCCCCCTGATAGTGTCCTCAGTGTCATGAAGTGAGTCTGTCCCCCTGACAGTGTCCTCGATGTCATGAAGTGAGTCTGTCTCCCTGACAGTGTCCTCAGTGTCATGAAGTGAGTGTCTCCCTGACAGTGTCCTCGGTGTCATGAAGTGAGTCTGTCTCCCTGACAGTGTCCTCGGTGTCATGAAGTGAGTCTGTCTCCCTGACAGTGTCCTCAGTGTCATGAAGTGAGTCTGTCTCCCTGACAGTGTCATGAAGTGAGTCTGTCTCCCTGACAGTGTCCTCGGTGTCATGAAGTGAGTCTGTCTCCCTGACAGTGTCCTCAGTGTCATGAAGTGAGTGTCTCCCTGACAGTGTCCTCGGTGTCATGAAGTGAGTCTGTCTCCCTGACAGTGTCCTCAGTGTCATGAAGTGAGTCTGTCTCCCTGACAGTGTCCTCAGTGTCATGAAGTGAGTCTGTCCCCCTGACAGTGTCATCGGTGTCATGAAGTGAGTCTGTCTCCCTGACAGTGTCATCAGTGTCATGAAGTGAGTCTGTCTCCCTGACAGTGTCCTCAGTGTCATGAAGTGAGTCTGTCTCCCTGACAGTGTCCTCGGTGTCATGAAGTGAGTCTGTCTCCCTGACAGTGTCCTCAGTGTCATGAAGTGAGTCTGTCTCCCTGACAGTGTCCTCAGTGTCATGAAGTGAGTCTGTCTCCCTGACGGTGTCCTCAGTGTCATGAAGTGAGTCTGTCTCCCTGACAGTGTCCTCAGTGTCATGAAGTGAGTCTGTCCCCCTGACAGTGTCCTCAGTGTCATGAAGTGAGTCTGTCCCCCTGACAGTGTCCTCAGTGTCATGAAGTGAGTCTGTCTCCCTGACAGTGTCCTCGGTGTCATGAAGTGAGTCTGTCTCCCTGGCAGTGTCCTCAGTGTCATGAAGCGAGTCTGTCTCCCTGACAGTGTCCTCGGTGTCATGAAGTGAGTGTCTCCCTGACAGTGTCCTCGGTGTCATGAAGTGAGTGTCTCCCTGACAGTGTCCTCAGTGTCATGAAGTGAGTATGTCTCCCTGACAGTGTCCTCGGTGTCATGAAGTGAGTCTGTATCCCTGACAGTGTCCTCAGTGTCATGCAGTGAGTCTGTCTCCCTGACAGTGTCTTCGGTGTCATGAAGTGAGTGTCTCCCTGACAGTGTCCTCAGTGTCATGAAGTGAGTGTCTCCCTGGCAGTGTCCTCAGTGTCATGAAGTGAGTGTCTCCCTGGCAGTGTCCTCAGTGTCATGAAGTGAGTCTGTCTCCCTGACAGTGTCCTCGGTGTCATGAAGTAAGTCTGTATCCCTGACAGTGTCCTCAGTGTCATGAAGTGGGTCTGTCTCCCTGACGGTGTCCTCAGTGTCATGAAGTGAGTCTGTCTCCCTGACAGTGTCCTCAGTGTCATGAAGTGAGTCTGTCTCCCTGACAGTGTCCTCGGTGTCATGAAGTGAGTCTGTCTCCCTGACAGTGTCCTCGGTGTCATGAAGTGAGTCTGTCTCCCTGACAGTGGCATGAAGTGAGTCTGTCTCCCTGACAGTGTCCTCAGTGTCATGAAGTGAGTCTGTCTCCCTGACAGTGTCCTCGGTGTCATGAAGCGAGTCTGTCTCCCTGACAGTGTCCTCGGTGTCATGAAGTGAGTCTGTCTCCCTGACAGTGGCCTCGGTGTCATGAAGTGAGTCTGTCTCCCTGACTGTCCTCAGTGTCATGAAGTGAGTCTGTCTCCCTGACAGTGTCCTCAGTGTCATGAAGTGAGTCTCTCTCCCTGACAGTGTCCTCGGTGTCATGAAGTGAGTCTGTATCCCTGACAGTGTCCTCAGTGTCATGAAGTGAGTCTGTCTCCCTGACAGTGTCCTCAGTGTCATGAAGTGAGTCTGTCCCCCTGACAGTGTCCTCAGTGTCATGAAGTGAGTCTGTCCCCCTGACAGTGTCCTCAGTGTCATGAAGTGAGTCCGTCTCCCTGACAGTGTCATCGGTGTCATGAAGTGAGTCTGTCTCCCTGACAGTGTCCTCAGTGTCATGAAGTGAGTCCGTCTCCCTGACAGTGTCCTCAGTGTCATGAAGTGAGTCTGTCCCCCTGACAGTGTCCTCAGTGTCATGAAGTGAGTCTGTCTCCCTGACAGTGTCCTCGGTGTCATGAAGTGAGTCTGTCTCCCTGACAGTGTCCTCAGTGTCATGAAGTGAGTGTCTCCCTGACAGTGTCCTCAGTGTCATGAAGTGAGTCTGTCTCCCTGACGGTGTCCTCAGTGTCATGAAGTGAGTCTGTCTCCCTGACAGTGTCCTCAGTGTCATGAAGTGAGTCTGTCTCCCTGACAGTGTCCTGAGTGTCATGAAGTGAGTCTGTCTCCCTGACAGTGTCCTCAGTGTCATGAAGTGAGTCTGTCTCCCTGACAGTGTCCTCAGTGTCATGAAGTGAGTCTGTCTCCCTGACAGTGTCATGAAGTGAGTCTGTCTCCCTGACAGTGTCATGAAGTGAGTCTGTCTCCCTGACAGTGTCCTCGGTGTCATGAAGTGAGTGTCTCCCTGACAGTGTCCTCAGTGTCATGAAGTGAGTCTGTCTCCCTGACAGTGTCCTCAGTGTCATGAAGTGAGTCTGTCTTCCTGACAGTGTCATGAAGTGAGTCTGTCTCCCTGACAGTGTCCTCGGTGTCATGAAGTGAGTGTCTCCCTGACAGTGTCCTCGGTGTCATGAAGTGAGTCTGTCTCCCTGACAGTGTCCTCAGTGTCATGAAGTGAGTGTCTCCCTGACAGTGTCCTCAGTGTCATGAAGTGAGTGTCTCCCTGACAGTGTCCTCAGTGTCATGAAGTGAGTCTGTCTCCCTGACAGTGTCCTCAGTGTCATGAAGTGAGTGTCTCCCTGACAGTGTCCTCAGTGTCATGAAGTGAGTCTGTCTCCCTGACAGTGTCCTCAGTGTCATGAAGTGAGTCTGTCTCGCTCAGATCCGTCACAATATCCACACTGTGATCAAATGCCATGTGGGATGGGCTGCTTTATGTCGCCTGTGTGGTTGTCTTGATTCTTGCCTATTTCAACGTTTTTGTTTTGCCGTTGACCTTTTAAAATTAACACCCACTAGGATGGATCCGAACGCGCTGAGCCTGAAGAGGGTTGGTTATCCAATTCCAAAGTGAGAAACCACTAGCCCAGCCTGTAAACGAAACCAGAAACAGACCCCATTGCCGCGATTGCTCCATCCATTTCTAGACTGTCGACCCCTGATCCATCTCGCTGTGCTCTGCAGTGTGGTGTCTTACCAGCTGTTGTCCACCGTCGCTCTCATGCATAAATGTGAGTTCCGATAATGTGCCAAGTTCCGGTATAGTCTGCTACCAGTCCCGGCCTGTCGGTTGCCCGTTTTAACCATTTTACTGTCGGTTACCTGTTTTGACCAATTTGTGGCGTCTGACCTGTTTTCTGGTCTGGTGACTGACTATCTCTTCTCTGACCGCCGATAAGCAGTCTACTGTTGCTGGCCTGCCGCTGACCTGGCGTCTGACCTGTCATCTGACCTGTCAGTCATCTGACCTGTCAGTCATCTGACCTGTCAGTCATCTGACCTGTCAGTCATATTCTGACCTGTCAGTCATCTGACCTGTCATCTGACCTGTCATCTGACCTGTCATCTGACCTGTCATCTGACCTGCCGTCTGACCTGCCGTCTGACCTGCCGTCTGACCTGCCGTCTGACCTGCCGTCTGACCTGCCGTCTGACCTGCCGTCTGACCTGCCGTCTGACCTGCCGTCTGACCTGCCGTCTGACCTGCCGTCTGACCTGCCGTCTGACCTCTGACCTCCGCTCTGGCAGTCTTCTGGTTCCGACCGGCGGTCGTCAGCGGAGCATCAACGACGTGATGCCGATGGTGGGAGCTCGCTTCTACCAGCAGCTGGACGCGGCGCACCGGCTCACCGACCGGCTGGAGGACGAGCTGAGTCGCGAGGTCCAGAACGGCCGCCTGTTCCGGCTGCTGGCCAAACTGTCCGCCATCACCGAGAGGCCAGAGTGAGTGTCTGTCGGGGACCGTGTGAAAAAGGGAAAAATTTACCACATTTTAAATTTGAATAAGTCCAAAAACATGCATCATATACATTGTTGCATTCCATCATTTTCGAGAACAATTCATGAAAGTTTGTATCCAGCATGGTTTACATTTGTATGCTATATACACTCTTCACCGCAGCACGTGCTCAGCAAATGGTCATTTTCTTGCGAGGCACAGATGGATTCGTTTTTTCAACCTCACAGATGAGTCGGAGTACGTTTCTTTGCTTTTATTTCGAGTATCTCTGCTTATGACTTGTTTCGGTTCTTCCAGTTTCTGGAGGTCATCATGATATACCTTTGACTTAGGGCTATCCCCTCCCAAAACAAATCGAGGGGCCCAAGTCGAGCGAGTCGCCGGGCAAGCATACCTTGTCTTCTGGGCTGATGACGTCACGAAATGAAGTTTATGAAACGAGGAATACGAAGTCGACTGAGGTGTCGATTGTCGTTGACGTTGTGATGATCAGGGCAGCTGGTGACTCCAGTAGGATGGGGGGGGGGGGGCAACACCTCACGTGCAACCGCACGATTGCATGGCTGCAACAACACTCTGACGCCCATGTGATGAACCGGAAGACGAGGCACGCTTTGCCCGCCCACTCTCTCGCGATATCAACCCCCACATTGATACCGCAGGTCAAATGTATATCAGGGTGATCCTCAGAAACTGGGAGAACCGAAACAAGCCATCATATAAGATACTCGAAACATTGGCAAAGAAGCGTGCTCCAACTCATATGTGATGTTGAAAAACGAGCCGATCTGTGCTTCGAAATACAAATGAGCACTTCTTGAGCACATGCTGCGGTGAAGAGTGCGTACAGAATACAAATGTATACCATCTTGGATAACAATGTCCACAAATTGTACTTCAAAATTGTTTATTGCAACAATGCATGTGATGTATATTTTTGGATTTATTGAAGTTAACCCTGTATTTATTAGCCAGCACCTTCATTAACAAACACATGCAATGTCCTGTGTCAACTGTCCCTTTCAATGGCCATGATATGCACATGCTCCGCAATAATAATTAATGTTAGTCACAGTGGGTCAAAGCGGGTAAACTGTCGGCCATCACCGAGAGTTCCGAGTGAGCTCGTCCTCTGGCCGGTGGGTGACAGCTTGCGGCCAGAGAAGGTGTTGTCGCCGCTCTGTGCTGCTCGGTCCGCCTATGTGTGACGCCTATGTGTGACGCCTATGTGTGACGCCTGTACGTGACGCTTGTCCGTCTCTTTGCGACTCCTGTCCGCCTCTTTGTGACTCCTGTCCGCCTCTTTGTGACTCCTGTCCGCCTGTGTGTGGCACTGTCCGCCTATGCATGACTCCTATCCGCGGTCATACATGTATCGTCGATCCGCCTATACGACGCCTGTTCGCCTGTGTGTGACGCCTGTGTGTGACGCCTGTGTGTGACGCCTGCGTGTGACGCCTGTGTGTGACGCCTGTGTGTGACGCCTGCGTGTGACGCCTGTTCGCCTGTGTGTGACGCCTGTGTGTGACGCCTGTGTGTGACGCCTGTGTGTGACGCCTGCGTGTGACGCCTGCGTGTGACGCCTGCGTGTGACGCCAGGCTGAACCTGGACGGCGCCTGGGCGGAGACCGGGGACCGGTACATGCTGAAGCTGTTCCGGGACTACGTGTTCCACGCGGTGACGGACGAGGGTCGGCCGTTCCTGGACATGGCGCACGTGGTGCAAAGTCTCAACAAGCTCGACTCGGGCTCCTCCGACAAGGTACGGGGTTCGCTTACGGACAGGGTACGGTATCCGGCGCCAGTGCAATGCTAATTTTACCGCGAGTGCGAGTATAAGATCAGCGGGATGGGCAGTGTCTTGATTTTCCAAGCGATGCACTTCGTGGGGGTTGCTTCATTGACTGGTGTGTTGGTTGTATGCATGAGCGAATGCCTTTCCATAAAGTGCAGTTGCAGTGGACTGGTGTTTTCCCGTGCCTATGGTGGGGCTATTGGCTAGCACGAACTGTTCCTGAGCGATTCAATCATTTGCATCATCTGCATTAGTCAGCACATGCAATGACCTGTTTCAATTGTCCCTTTCCATGGTCATGATTTGCACCTGCTCCGCAGTCGTAATGCATGTCCGTATTAGTGGGTCATGCTACGGTCATTGCTTGGCGATTAGTGAATTATAATCTCGTGATAGGTTCGAAGTGATTTATGTGACGGTAAAAGGTGTTTGTTTCGCCATTTCTTTTTTTAATTCACCTGACGACAATGAAATGTTGTCCTAGATTAGCTGTAGTAGTTGCATCGTGCCATTCCATGCAGGAACTATAAATCGTAAACCATTTTATTCCACCATAGTAATCGAACAATGACATACCTGTTAGAGGCAGTTTCGGTTGAATGCTTCGTTCGTTGCGGCGACAACCGAACTAATTGGTTAGCAAGCAAGGCCTTCCGAAATAAATAAAGCAATATCGTTGCATGCCTTGATTGCCCTGTGGTAAATATTCCCTTGTCCGTCGTACCAGCCGCATTATGTGACCTCTAGTTAGTGGCGCCTCGACTTCAGACATTCGGAACATATAAAATAGCAGACTTTATAACATATGACTGGTACCTTTTCTGGCGGTTGGTACAATGAATAGGGCAATTGCGGTGGGTTCCCGGGTTATCAGGTCAACTGCGGTGGGTTCCTGGGTTGTCAGGTCAACTGCGGTGGGTTCCTGGGTTGTCAGGTCAACTGCGGTGGGTTCCCGGGTTGTCAGGTCAACTGCGGTGGGTTCCCGGGTTGTCAGGTCAACTGCGGTGGGTTCCTGGGTTGTCAGGTCAACTGCGGTGGGTTCCCGGGTTGTCAGGTCAACTGCGGTGGGTTCCCGGGTTGTCAGGTCAACTGCGGTGGGTTCCCGGGTTATCAGGTCAACTGCGGTGGGTTCCCGGGTTATCAGGTCAACTGCGGTGGGTTCCTGGGTTGTCAGGTCAACTGCGGTGGGTTCCTGGGTTGTCAGGTCAACTGCGGCGGGTTCCTGGGTTGTCAGGTCAACTGCGGTGGGTTCCTGGGTTGTCAGGTCAACTGCGGTGGGTTCCCGGGTTGTCAGGTCAACTGCGGTGGGTTCCCGGGTTGTCAGGTCAACTGCGGTGGGTTCCCGGGTTATCAGGTCAACTGCGGTGGGTTCCTGGGTTGTCAGGTCAACTGCGGTGGATTCCCGGGTTATCAGGTCAACTGCGGTGGGTTCCCGGGTTGTCAGGTCAACTGCGGTGGGTTCCCGGGTTGTCAGGTCAACTGCGGTGGGTTCCTGGGTTGTCAGGTCTGGTTGTTTGTCTTTTCAGTATCGAACCTTTCTGTATAATTGGGGCTTCTGTGTGGAAATGGTTTAGTTATTTTTGGCCGACTCCGTATTTTTGTTCGAGAGCTGTCTTCTGGAGCATCGTGTGTCAATGGCAATATTTTTAACAGATATCTTGACCGACTTCGTATTTTGTTCCGAGCCAGTATTGTATTCTGGTAGCATAGTTTGTGTCTATGAAAATGTTTTTTAGAGATGTTTTGACCGACTCCGTATTTTGTATTTTGAACTGTGTTCTGGGAGCATCGTTTGTGTTTGTGACAGTGTGTTTGACAGACGTTTTGACAGACTCCGTATTTGTGTTCGAACTAGTAATGTTCCTATTCGGTGAGCATCGCTTGCGTCTGTGCCACGGGTGCTCCGAGCTATTCTCCTGCGTGCGAGCTCTCCCCGGTTTCTGCTTGGATTCTCAGGCCGTCCAGGTGGCGCTGGTGTCGTGCTTCCGCAGATAAGAGCCCCGCTGACTCGATCATCAGCTGGTTTGGCCACCTCCGCCAGGGCTGGGCTGAACGATGATAGCTGTGTGTCCACTTCCCCACTGGGCAGTGTCCAAAGGACTCTGCTGCCAGGTTGTATGTGATCTCTAACGTCTCGTCTCTCCGGCAGTGTAGGATATCTGTAGCTGCGACTATCCGTTGCGTCCCCGTGTCCTGCTGCGCCGTTCGTGGCACAGTAGTTGCGGCACCCTAAAACCCCAATCCACCACCACCACCGCACAGACACCTTTGTGTCTGTGTGCCCGCAGCTGTGTCTGATGTCTGTATCTGCGTATGTGTGTCTGATGTCTGATGTTTGTGTCTGCAGGTGTGTCTGATGTATGTGGCTGTGTGTGCAGGTGTGTCTGATGTCTCTGTGTCTGTGTGTCTGATGTCCTGTCTGTGTGTCTGCAGGTGTGTCTGATGTCTCTGTGTGTGTGTGTCTGATGTCCTGTTTGTGTGTCTGCAGGTGTGTCTGATGTCTCTGGGTTTGTGTGTCTGATGTCTCTGGGTTTGTGTGTCTGATGTCTCTGGGTTTGTGTGTCTGATGTCTCTGTGTTTGTGTCTGCAGGTGTGTCTGATGTCTCTGGGTTTGTGTCTGCAGGTGTGTCTGATGTCTCTGTGTCTGTGTTTCTGCAGGTGTGTCTGATGTCTCTGTGTTTGTGTGTCTGCAGGTGTGTCTGATGTCTCTGGGTTTGTGTGTCTGATGTCTCTGGGTTTGTGTGTCTGATGTCTGTGTTTGTGTCTGCAGGTGTGTCTGATGTCTCTGGGTTTGTGTGTCTGATGTCTCTGTGTTTGTGTCTGCAGGTGTGTCTGATGTCGCGGGACATGCAGAACGTCCTGGTGACCACCTTCGCTGAGCTGAAGCAGTGCTTCGAGCGCTCCTTCCGGGAGCTCTTCGAGGCCTCCCTCGCCAAGGACCCGCCGGCCTCATAGCGGTCCTGCGGCCTTGAAGCGACTCGCGGCCAGGCAGTGGGTCCGGCCGCGCCCCTCGCGTCCGTGACTCGCCAGCCTATCGACAATCCAATGTATTATAGTGATCTGGCGGTCTCGTTCCCCGCCAGCGTCTTGCGTGGTGTCGCTGCGGAGTGAACTACGGTGTCATTTCCCTTCCGGTGGCAAAGTTTTGACCGGATGTTTGTGTCTGGCAAACGGTCGGTGGCTCAGTGGTGATCTGGTTATTCTGCTGCGTCTTTGCAGCATTGTCTGTGTCGAATTACGGGGACCCTGCCGGCGGTCCTGCTCCATCGCCGCGTCTGACCTCCCGTCTCGGCCCTGTTGTCTGTTCGCGAGTCCCACTTGACGGCGGGCGGTGCGGCGCTGTTTTGAACCCGCTGTGAGGATCGTCTGTGTTGGAGGCGCCTGTGCCGGGTGGACGGTCGCCTCGGCCCGGTGCCGGTGGAGGAAGGTCTGTGACTGCAGCTGGACTGGGACTGGATCTACCGCCAGCCGCCGGGCGTCGGGCGCCGGCTCTGCTCGGCTGTGAATGTGATACGCGAGTGGTGAGAGGAGCCGGCCGTGCCACGGCGCCGCTCCGCACGCCAGTCGGCCTCCGCTGCGGGGGCCCTGTACAAACCGCGGCCTGGCTGACCGGCCGCGTCTGTCTGTCTGTCTGCCTGTCCGTCAGTGAGGGTCTGCATGTGTCGGCGGGATGGAGCACGCTCGCAGGTCTCGCAGTCCCTGTGTTTTAGTCGCTCGCCAAACGCGGCCCGGTGTCCTGTTTTATCGCGCGCCCTGTCGCGAGTACAAAGTCTGTATTTGGTTGTTGGCGCGCGCGGAAAGTCGTGTTTTGAGAGCCGTGCTGGCTGCTGTGGCTGCTTTACGCAATGATGCGCTCAGCGAGCAATGATGCGCTCAGCGAGCGACGTGGAGACAAGTATTGTTTGGAGGCATCGGTGCCGATGGTGAATTGTATTAGTCGGTGATGCTGCTTTCGTCTCGCTTTTAAGCCCAGTGTATTGGCCAATTGCGCCGTCTGGCGTCGCGTCGCGCTGGTTCAAAAGACCCTGCTGTGATCAATATCCTAGTTAAGTTCTTTTAGATGCGTTTGTATGTCTGCCATACACATCATATTGTCACTATTTGCAGGCTGCGAAGAGGCTCCGGCAGCGTGCTGAGAATTCCTAGACGTGTGATAGGAGATACAGAGCTGTAAAGGAGGAAAAACGACAAAATGGCCAACTGTAAAAATGATTAACATTGTCAAAGTAACACAAAAACACAATAAAATGACAAAGATTGAGGTGTGTTTCTGGAGCGTGCGCCTTGGCAAGGGTCGAGGGTATGACTGAACATGAGTATAGCGCGTACTGCCATTGCCCGCGAAGTCAGACAATGAAGGCGCAGTGCGAGCTGTCTTCCCGGGAAAACATACGTCACTTTCGTGTGGTGCCGACTGGGGAGCATCAAAGCGCCTCAGTTCATTTCTTTGACAGCCTCCTCTCCATCATCATCTCTCGAATGAGAAACGACACTGCATCAACTAATGTAATGCGCGTGTATTCACAGCAATACCGAATAGATGCATCACAGGAAGACATCGAAGACTTATAACGATGCTGAAAATAGCTCATGCTTTTCAGCGCCGGTTCAGCACTCATGTCATTCTGCGGATAGTTATGTGTGCTTTGGAAGCAACGCAAGGTTGAACAGATCCTCGACACGCTGTGTGAGTTCATACTGGCCAGTACTAACTAGCTAACACTCGAGTGTCCTCATACAGGCGCAGTGCGTCACTTCAGTGTTGTGTTGTGTCCAATGACTTCGGGCCATCCACACACATTGTGGCTATTGCTAGCCCGGCGTCACGAGACAAAACAGTAGGTACGTGGGGAAACAGGGAGTTGACATTCATTCTCAGATACATACCGGATAAAACAATGGTGCACGGCTTACAAAACTATGCATCAACACAAAATAGACGAACTGGTAATGTGAAAGCAATAGCACAGACAAAGCATGGCTGCCACACGTTAGTTTACACCTCGGCCTTGCATGTACACCCGCAAGTTTCGTTTAAATGAGGCAGACCTCAGACCAGTCAGTTCGGTCGGTAAACTGTTGTAAAGACGAGGGACTCGATAGGAAAACTGACGTCTACCGGCTTCAGTGCGGATGCGAGGTATATGGAACTGCTCGTCCTATCGTGTGCGCCTATTGCGATGTGCAGCATTTCGGTTAAATAGCGAGGCCAGAAATGCAGGTTCCTCCCACCACCGTGCACGTTGGGCCAGAGTGAGAGAGTGATATTCTGATAACTGTATGGAGGTGAGCCACCCTGGGCCACTCAAAACGTCCGAAATATGGTCAAATTTGCGCCTTCCAGATACCACCCTGTCACACAAATTGATCACTCTTCGGAGCTGCCTGTGATTTCTGTCTGAGCAGTTGCCAAAAACGGTTATACAGCAACGTACGTGTGACATAACCAAACCGTGGACGATAGTGGGAACCACGTTTCGCGGTTGATAATTCCGAATGTGACTGAGTCCGATCAGTAGCCCAAAGCATTTCCGGACGACATGCACGACGTGAGCGTCCCACGACAGGCACGGGTCAAAAATCACGCCCAGGTTTCGCACCGTGCGTTCCGGACCACCAATATTCTCCCCACGGAAACATATCTCGATTGGTGGTACGTTACGGAGGTTCTGCCGGCTGCCGAACACCATCAACTGCGTTTTGGAAGCATTCACTTTTAGACAGTTTGCTCTGAACCACATGTCAAAGGAAGAGAGGGAGCGTTCCATGCGATCAACCAGTGCACCGATGTTATCTTTCCTGCCGGATACTAGTATCTGCGTGTCATCGGCGTACTGAATAACATGTGCCTCAGGAACAAAGTAGCTCAAGTCGTACGCGAACACGCTGTACAACAACGGCCCGAGGGCAGAACCCTGGTAAACGCCTATACTGTTCGGAAGCGGCCGGGACAGGTACTTGCGTCCGGAGCTGGGATCAGCATCAGCGATGGATACACTGGGTGTGATTGATAAGGTAGGACCGAAACCATTCAGCATCGACGCCATGCAGTTGTAATTTAGTCAGAAGTTTAGTGTGATCGATGACTACTTAAATCGATCAGACAGAGGAGAGAAGATCTGTCGATCTGAGAGTAAGATCGTCTGTCGAGGACAAGGATCAGTGTGTCCTTATATAATAGGACACACTGATCAGGGCGGTTTCGGTAGAATGACCTGGCCTAAACCCAAGCTGAGCAGGAGAAAGTAAATGATTTTGGGAGAGGTAGGTAGGCATATGGTTGATGCTGTCAGACTTGTCAATGATTCAATGTGAATCGACTACTTTTGATTGAATCATTCTTATTTCAAATGAATGACTCATGAATCGATTCACCTCATGCGCAAACCTGTTGTGAGTCACTGATTGAATCATTCATACAGAGAAAATAGGCTGATTGAATCATTCATTGCTCAAAGAATCATTCTTTTTTGGTCGAACAGCATAAACTGTCCACAAAATATGCCAGCGGCCCAGCATTAATATGTGCCCTGTGGACAAATCAGGCACTTAATGGCCAATTATATGAGCTCTGTGTCCTGAGCTGTAGCCTGTAATTCATCTATGCGTAAAGAAAGCGAGGCTTTGTGATGTCCGTGAAGTTAGCGTCGGATTCGGATTCGAATTCAGCGTCGAGTAGCGATTCGCCCCAAAATCTGGTTACAGGTCAATTGGGGCACGCTTATCACGAAAATAACATTTATTTTGACATTCAAGGTCATCTTCAAGGTCATTTTCAAGGTCAAAGAACGGGGCGCCTCAAAACGCCCTTAACGGCTGTCCCAATTGCAAAAACAATGGTCTCAGTCGATTCCTCAGGTCCATATCTAACCTCCGCATTAGAAACCTCACGCGTTCCTCATATCCTTGAGACCATGAAAGGTTCTCAAAGGACGGGGCGCCTCAAAACGCCTTTATGGGTTGCTCCAATTGCAAAAATAATGGTCTCAATCGATTCCCCGGGTCCATATCTAACCTCCGCATTGGCAACCTCACGCGTGCCTTATATCCTTGAGACCATAAAAGGTTATCAAAGGACGGGGCGCCTCAAAACGCCCTTAACGGCTGTTCCAATTGCAAAAGTAATGGTCTCAGTCGATTCCTCAGGTCCATATCTAACCTCCGCATTAGAAACCTCACGCATGCCTCATATCTTTGAGACCATAAAAGGTTCTCAAAGGACAGGGCGCCTCAAAACGCCTTTAAGGGTTGCTCCAATTGCAAAATAATGGTCTCAATCGATTCCCCGGGTCCATATCTAACCTCCGCATTGGCAACCTCACGCGTGCCTTATATCCTTGAGACCATAAAAGGTTCTCAAAGGACGGGGCGCCTCAAAACGCCCTTAACGGCTCTTCCAATTGCAAAAACAAAGGTCTCAGTCGATTCCTCAGTTCCATATCTAACCTCTGCATTAGAAACCTCACGCGTGCCTCATATCTTTGAGACCATAAAAGGTTCTCAAAGGAGGGGGCGCCTCAAAACGCCTTTAAGGCTTGCTCCAATTGCAAAAATAATGGTCTCAATCGATTCCCCGTGTCCATATCTAACCTCCGCATTGGCAACCTCACGCGTGCCTTATATCCTTGAGACCATAAAAGGTTATCAAAGGACGGGGCGCCTCAAAACGCCCTTAACGGCTGTTCCAATTGCAAAAAAATGGTCTCAGTCGATTCCTCAGATCCATATCTAACCTCCGCATTAGAAATTTCACGCGTGCCTCATATCCTTGAGACCATAGAACGTTCTCAAAGGACGGGGCGCCTCAAAACGCCTTTAAGGGTTGCTCCAATTGCAAAAATAATTGTCTCAATCGATTCCCCGGGTCCATATCTAACCTCCGCTTTAGAAATCTCACGCGTTTCTCATATCCTTGAGACCATAGAAGGTTCTCAAAGGACGGGGCGCCTCAAAACGCCTTTAAGGGTTGCTCCAATTGCAAAAATAATGGTCTCAATCGATTCCCCGGGTCCATATCTAACCTCCACATTGGCAACCTCACGCGTGCCTTATATCCTTGAGACCATAAAAGGTTCTCAAAGGACGGGGCGCCTCAAAACGCCCTTAACGGCTGTTCCAATTGCAAAAGTAATGGTCTCAGTCGATTCCTCAGGTCCATATCTAACCTTCGCATTAGAAACCTCACGCGAGCTTCATATCCTTGAGACCATAAAAGGTTCTCAAAGGACGGGGCGCCTCAAAACGCCGTTAACGGCTGTTCCAATTGCAAAAACAATGGTCTCAGTCGATTCCTCAGGTCCATATCTAACTTCCGCTTTAGAAATCTCACGCGTGCCTCATATCCTTGAGACCATAGAAGGTTCTCAAAGGACGGGGCGCCTCAAAACGCCTTTAAGGGTTGCTCCAATTGCAAAAATAATGGTCTCAATCGATTCCCCGGGTCCATATCTAACCTCCGCATTAGAAACCTCACGCATGCCTCATATCCTTGAGACCATAAAAGGTTCTCAAAGGACGGGGCGCCTCAAAACGCCCTTAACGACTGTTCCAATTGCAAAAACAATGGTCTCAGTCGATTCCTCAGGTCCATATCTAACCTCCGCGTTAGAAACCTCAACAGGCCTCATATCCTTGAGACCATAGAAGGTTCTCAAAGGACGGGGCGCCTCAAAACGCCTTTAAGGGTTGCTCTAATTGCAAAAATAATGGTCTCAATCGATTCCCCGGGTCCATATCTAACCTCCGCATTAGAAACCTCACGCGTTCCTCATATCCTTGAGACCATACAAGGTTCTCAAAGGACGGGGCGCCTCAAAACGCCCTTAACGGCTGTTCCAATTGCAAAAACAATGGTCTCAGTCGATTCCTCAGGTCCATATCTAACCTCCGCATTATAAATCTCACGCGTGCCTCATATCCTTGAGACCATAGAAGGTTCTCAAAGGACGAGGCGCCTCAAAACGCCTTTAAGGGTTGCTCCAATTGCAAAAATAATGGTCTCAATCGATTCCCCGGGTCCATATCTAACCTCCGCATTAGAAATCTCACGCGTGCCTCATATCATTGAGACCATAAAAGGTTATCAAAGGACGGGGCGCCTCAAAACGCCTTTAAGGGTTGCTCCAATTTCAAAAACAATGGTCTCAATCAATTTCCCGGGTCCATATCTAACCTCCGCATTAGAAACCTCACGCGTGCCTCATATCCTTGAGACCATAAAAGGTTCTCAAAGGACGGGGCGCCTCAAAACGCCTTTAAGGGTTGCTCCAATTGCAAAAATAATGGTCTCAATCGATTCCCCGGGTCCATATCTAACCTCCGCATTGGCAACCTCATGCGTGCCTTATATCCTTGAGACCATAAAAGGTTCTCAAAGCACGGGGAGCCTCAAAAAGCCCTTAACGGCTGTTCCAATTGCAAAAACAATGGTCTCAGTCGATTTTTCAGGTCCATATCTAACCTCCGCATTAGAAACCTCACGCGTGCCTCATATCTTTGAGACCATAAAAGGTTCTCAAAGGACGGGGCGCCTCAAAACTCCTTTAAGGGTTGCTCCAATTGCAAAATAATGGTCTCAATCGATTCCCCGGGTCCAAATCTAACCTTCGCATTGGCAACCTCACGCGTGCCTTATATCCTTGACACCATAAAAGGTTCTCAAAGGACGGGGCGCCTGAAAACGCCCTTAACGGCTGTTCCAATTGCAAAAGTAATGGTCTCAGTCAATTCCGCAGGTCCATATCTAACCTTCGCATTAGAAACCTCACGCGTGTCTCATATCCTTGATACCATAAAAGGTTCTCAAAGGACGGGGCGCCTCAAAACGCCTTTAAGGGTTGCTCCAATTGCAAAAATAATGGTCTCAATCGATTCCCCGGGTCCATATCTAACCTCCGCATTAGAAACCTCACGCGTGCCTCATATCCTTGAGACCATAAAAGGTTCTCAAAGGAAGCCTCAAAACGCCCTTAACGGCTGTTCCAATTGCAAAAACAATGGTCTCAGTCGATTCCTCAGGTCCATATCTAACCTCCGCATTAGAAATCTCACGCGTGCCTCATATCCTTGAGACCATAGAAGGTTCTCAAAGGACGGGGCGCCTCAAAACGCCTTTAAGGGTTGCTCCAATTGCAAAAATAATGGTCTCAATCGATTCCCCGGGTCCATATCTAACCTCCGCATTAAAAATCTCACGCGTGCCTCATATCTTTGAGACCATAAAAGGTTCTCAAAGGACGGGGCGCCTCAAAACGCCTTTAAGGGTTGCTCCAATTACAAAAATAATGGTCTCAATCGATTCCCTGGGTCCATATCTAACCTCCGCATTAGATACCTCAAGCGTGCCTCATATCCTTGCGACCATAAAAGGTTCTCAAAGGACGGGGCGCCTCAAAACGCCTTTAAGGGTTGCTCCAATTGCACAAATAATGGTCTCAATCGATTCCCCGGGTCCATATCTAACCTCGGCATTGGCAACCTCACGCTTGCCTTATATCCTTGAGACCATAAAAGGTTATCAAAGGACGGGGCGCCCAAAACGCCCTTAACGGCTCTTCCAATTGCAAAAACAATGGTCTCAGTCGATTCCTCAGGTCCATATCTAACCTCCGCATTATAAATCTCACGCGTGCCTCATATCCTTGAGACCATAAAAGGTTATCAAAGGACGGGCGCCTCAAAACGCCTTTAAAGGAAATAGTTCACCTTCGGACATTTTTCAGAACACTATTTTATTATATTTTGTAATACAGTTTCTTTTTTTATTTTCAAAAATGGTCCTATATCGCGCCAATTCAGGACAAAAGGTCGTAAATTATTAATGTTATGGTGTGCGTTATTGGTCTGCGCATGCTCAGACCAGTGCTGGCACTCTCAGACGGTACGGTACATCATATATGCGCCGCATTCCGCGTGAGGTTTCTAATGCGGAGGTTAGATATGGAACTGAGGAATCGACTGAGACCATTACTTTTGCAATTGGAACAGCCGTTAAGGGCGTTTTGAGGCGCCCCGTCCTTTGATAACCTTTTATGGTCTCAAGGATGTAAGGCACGCGTGAGGTTGCCAATGCGGAGGTTAGATATGGACCCGGGAAATCGATTGAGACCATTATTTTTGCAATTGGAGCAACCCTTAAAGGCGTGTTGAGGCGCCCCGTCCTTTGAGAACCTTTTATGGTCTCAAGGATATGAGGCACGCGTGAGGTTTCTAATGCGGAGGTTAGATATGGACCTGAGGAATCGACTGAGATCATTATTTTTTTTTGCAATTGGAGCAACCCTTAAAGGCGTTTTAAGGCGCCCCGTCCTTTGAGAACCTTTTATGGTCTCAAGGATATGAGGCACGCGTGAGGTTTCTAATGCGGAGGTTAGATATGGACCCGGGGAATCGATTGAGACCATTATTTTTGCAATTGGAGCTACCCTTAAAGGCGTTTTGAGGCGCCCGTCCTTTGAGAACCTTTTATGGTCTCAAAGATATGAGGCACGCGTGAGGTTTCTAATGCGGAGGTTAGATATGGACCTGAGGAATCGACTGAGACCATTACTTTTGCAATTGGAACAGCCGTTAAGGGCGTTTTGAGGCGCCCCGTCCTTTGAGAACCTTTTATGGTCTCAAGGATATAAGGCACGCGTGAGGTTGCCAATGCGGAGGTTAGATATGGACACGGGGAATCGATTGAGACCATTATTTTTGCAATTGGAGCAACCCTTAAAGGCGTTTTGAGGCGCCCCGTCCTTTGATAACCTTTTATGGTCTCAAAGATATGAGGCACGCGTGAGGTTTCTAATGCAAAGGTTAGATTTGGACCTGAAGAATCCATTGAGACCATTATTTTTGCAATTGGAACAGCCGTTAAGGGCGTTTTGGATATGAGGCATAGGATGAATATAGGCATAGGCAAGGATATGAGGCACGCGTGAGGTTTCTAATGCGGAGGTTAGATATGGACCTGAGGAATCGACTGAGACCATTACTTTTGCAATTGGAACAGCCGTTAAGGGCGTTTTGAGGCGCCCCGTCCTTTGAGAACCTTTTATGGTCTCAAGGATATAAGGCACGCGTGAGGTTGCCAATGCCGAGGTTAGATATGGACCCGGGGAATCGATTGAGACCATTATTTTTGCAATTGGAGCAACCCTTAAAGGCGTTTTGAGGCGCCCCGTCCTTTGAGAACCTTTTATGGTCTCAAGGATATGAGGCACGCGTGAGGTTTCTAATGTGCAGGTTAGATATGGACCTGAAGAATCGACTGAGACCATTGTTTTTGCAATTGGAACAGTCGTTAAGGGCGTTTTGAGGCGCCCCGTCCTTTGAGAACCTTTTATGGTCTCAAGGATATGAGGCACGCGTGAGGTTTCTAATGCGGAGGTTAGATATGGACCCAGGAAATCGATTGAGACCATTATTTTTGCAATTAGAGCAACCCTTAAAGGCGTTTTAAGGCGCCCCGTCCTTTGATAACCTTCTATGGTCTCAAAAATATGAGGCACGCGTGAGATTTCTAATGCGGAGGTTAGATATGGACCTGAGGAATCGACTGAGACCATTGTTTTTGCAATTAGAACAGCCGTTAAGGGCGTTTTGAGGCGCCCCGTCCTTTGAGAACCTTTTATGGTCTCAAGGATATGAGGCACGCGTGAGGTTTTTAATGCGGAGGTTAGATATGGACTCGGGGAATCGATTGAGACCATTATTTTTGCAATTGGAGCAACCCTTAAAGGCGTGTTGAGGCGCCCCGTCCTTTGAGAACCTTTTATGGTCTCAAGGATATGAGGCACGCGTGAGGTTTCTAATGCGGAGGTTAGATATGGACCTGAGGAATCGACTGAGATCATTATTTTTTTTGCAATTGGAGCAACCCTTAAAGGCGTTTTAAGGCGCCCCGTCCTTTGAGAACCTTTTATGGTCTCAAGGATATGAGGCAC
Source organism: Chirona hameri (assembly GCA_036785665.1). Lineage (NCBI taxonomy): Eukaryota > Metazoa > Arthropoda > Thecostraca > Balanomorpha > Balanidae > Chirona > Chirona hameri. Next base: position 48,067 of record JAXIVJ010004834.1, read on the forward strand.
GCGTGAGGTTTCTAATGCGGAGGTTAGATATGGACCCGGGGAATCGATTGAGACCATTATTTTTGCAATTGGAGCTACCCTTAAAGGCGTTTTGAGGCGCCCGTCCTTTGAGAACCTTTTATGGTCTCAAGGATATGAGGCACGCGTGATATTTATAATGCGGAGGTTAGATGTGGACCTGAGGAATCGACTGAGACCATTGTTTTTGCAATTAGAACAGCCGTTAAAGGCGTTTTGAGGCGCCCCGTCCTTTGAGAACCTTTTATGGTCTCAAGGATATGAGGCACGCGTGAGGTTTCTAATGCGGAGGTTAGATATGGACCCGGGGAATCGATTGAGACCATTATTTTTGCAATTGGAGCAACCCTTAAAGGCGTTTTGAGGCGCCCCGTCCTTTGACCTTGAAAATGACCTTGAAGATGACCTTGAATGTCAAAATAAGTGTTATTTTCGTGATCAGCGTACCCAAATTGACCTGTAACCAGATTTTGAAGCGAATCGCTACTCGACGCTGAATTCGAATCCGAATCCGACGCTAACTTCACGGACATGGCTTTGTGTCCAACTCCAGTGGGCACAAAGCCACTGTTCAATCAGCCCTAACTAGGTGAATATCTTGGAACTGGTAGGATTAGGGATAGGTACCTAAATACTTAGAAAAGGTAACTAACCCATACTTCGGTTCATAAACCACAGAGTACACGCACACCTTTTTCACACGAAAAATTATCAAAAGGTACCCACCTTTTCCTAATTTCTAGGCTATACCATATCAAAAACTAAATCATAAACACACATTTGCATGACCTCCGCATGTCCCAAATATCACTGTCGCATCGGCGCCGCTTTATTCCACATCATGCTTTATAAAAAATAATCCTAATGCAAAATCAAAATTAATGTTCTATTCGCTTAAGAAAGTGAAACGTAAAGTCATTAATGCTTTTGGAACTTGGAATTTGCAATTATAATAAATATTATAAATATCATTTTATAATCAAAATAAACAACACGCATGTCCAATTGGCTCACATTCACATTCACATTCGGAAATACATTCGCGGACTATTTGGATTGGCTTCAAAATTGGTACAAAGATAGATCACGACTAGTAATCATTCTGGTAAAATCTTAGAGTCGCACATTCAAAATCAGAGGAGTTAGAGCAGGTCAGATAGGTTTAAGGTCAAACAGCGGACTATTCCGATTTGCATGAAAATTAGCACACTGGTAGAACATAACCTCCTTATCACGCTCATGAAATCTTAGAGTCGCACATTCAAACTCAAAGGATTTAGAGCAGGTCATATGTTTAAGGTCAAATAGAAGACTACTCTGATGTGCATGCAAATTGGCACACAGGTAGAGCATGACCTCCCTATCACGCTCATAAAATCTTAGAGTCGCACATTCAAAATCAAAAGAGTTAGACAAAGGAGTCGACACTTCCCTTTAATGTTGAGTGATTGAATCAAGATTGAATCATTCATTATGGTAATGTTGAGTGATTGAATCATGATTGAATCATTCATTATGGTAATGTTGAGTGATTGAATCATGATTGAATCATTCATTATGGTCCGTGAATCACTGTGAATCGATTCATGACAAATATGAATCATTGACAAGTCTGGATGCTGTACGATTCGTTCGACAATTTTGGCCATGACAGGGACTAAGGAGATGGGTCTAAAGTTGGCAGGATTGGAACGAGGACCGGATTTGTGGATAGGATGGACAAGGGAGTGCTTCCAGACTTCGGGAAAGTCACAGTTAGCGAGGCAGGTGTTGACAATGTTCAGCAGCGGCACCCCAATCGCGTCAAAACACATTTTGATGGTACGGATGCACAGGCCATCAGCACCGGAGGCCGGAGTGTTACGCATACCGTGGACTGTTCTCCCGAGGGTCCCATAGTCCACAGTCGAGACAGAGAAGGAGCAAGAGCCAACACGAAGCAATCGGCACATAAAGTCGACGGGAACCTCTCCGAACTCGGCAATCTCACGCGCAACACATGGCCCGACTCCCACGAAATATGCATTCATTTCGTTCGCGCTTACCGCCGGTGTGACACGCGCGCCCTTACTACTGCCAATAACCTGACGGACATTCCGGTAAACAGAGGTCGGACCCTGGTCGGTTATGCGCTGGCCTATATATATAGTCTCGAGCGGAATCTTGCTGCCCTATCACTCTGGTTCCGGAAGAATGGGATGAAAGTAAACGCAAACAAAACACAGCTAATAGTCTTGGGAACATGTCAAAATCTACGTATGATGCCTCAGATACAAGTTGAGTTTATGGGTGCCATGGTCGTAGGGTCTCGTACTGTCAAAAATCTTGGCGTAGTTTTTGACCAGAATATGACATTCTCGGCGCATGTTGACGACGTTGTGCGGCGATGTACCGGCTTACTCTGCGGACTGAGCCACAGTAGGCACAGTCTCCCGCGTGATACGCTTCACACCATTGTACAGGCGCTCGTTGTATCAACCTTACGATACTGTATCAGTGTGTATGGTGTATGCGGCATCACACAAATGGCACGGCTGCAGAAAATGCTTAACTTTGGCGCACGAGTCATCTCCGGCCGTCGTAAGTACGATCACATCAGTGACGTGCTGAAAGACCTGAATTGGTTGACGGTGGGAAATCTGCACCAGTACCATTCGCTGACTTTGTTAAAACAAATTGTGTCCGCCGGCCAGCCAGAGTCGCTGTACAGTAGCCTGGTGACTCGCGGCGATATTCACCACCGCGTGACCAGACAGCCCGACCGGCTGGACAGACCCGTGATACGCACAGACTCGGGACGACGCCGCTTTCTGTTTTCAGCCGTCACAGCTTACAACGCTCTGCCGCAAAGTCTCCGAGATATGGGTCCGCGGCGCTTTAGACCCGAGCTCCGAGAGCATCTGCTCACAAAGCAGAGTGGGACTGATAATGATTAGATGTGACCGGAAGTGAGATGCAGCAGGAATGTATACATGTGTGTGTGTGTGTGTGTGTGTGTGTGTGTGTGTGTGTGTGTGTGTGTGTGTGTGTGTGTGTGTGTGTGTGTGTGTGTGTGTGTGTGTGTGTGTGTGTGTGTGTGTGTGTGTGTGTGTGTGTGTGTGTGTGTGTGTGTGTGTGTGTGTGTGTGTGTGTGTGTGTGTGTGTGTGTGTGTGTGTGTGTGTGTGTGTGTGTGTGTGTGTGTGTGTGTGTGTGTGTGTGTGTGTGTGTGTGTGTGTGTGTGTGTGTGTGTGTGTGTGTGTGTGTGTGTGTGTGTGTGTGTGTGTGTGTGTGTGTGTGTGTGTGTGTGTGTGTGTGTGTGTGTGTGTGTGTGTGTGTGTGTGTGTGTGTGTGTGTGTGTGTGTGTGTGTGTGTGTGTGTGTGTGTGTGTGTGTGTGTGTGTGTGTGTGTGTGTGTGTGTGTGTGTGTGTGTGTGTGTGTGTGTGTGTGTGTGTGTGTGTGTGTGTGTGTGTGTGTGTGTGTGTGTGTGTGTGTGTGTGTGTGTGTGTGTGTGTGTGTGTGTGTGTGTGTGTGTGTGTGTGTGTGTGTGTGTGTGTGTGTGTGTGTGTGTGTGTGTGTGTGTGTGTGTGTGTGTGTGTGTGTGTGTGTGTGTGTGTGTGTGTGTGTGTGTGTGTGTGTGTGTGTGTGTGTGTGTGTGTGTGTGTGTGTGTGTGTGTGTGTGTGTGTGTGTGTGTGTGTGTGTGTGTGTGTGTGTGTGTGTGTGTGTGTGTGTGTGTGTGTGTGTGTGTGTGTGTGTGTGTGTGTGTGTGTGTGTGTGTGTGTGTGTGTGTGTGTGTGTGTGTGTGTGTGTGTGTGTGTGTGTGTGTGTGTGTGTGTGTGTGTGTGTGTGTGTGTGTGTGTGTGTGTGTGTGTGTGTGTGTGTGTGTGTGTGTGTGTGTGTGTGTGTGTGTGTGTGTGTGTGTGTGTGTGTGTGTGTGTGTGTGTGTGTGTGTGTGTGTGTGTGTGTGTGTGTGTGTGTGTGTGTGTGTGTGTGTGTGTGTGTGTGTGTGTGTGTGTGTGTGTGTGTGTGTGTGTGTGTGTGTGTGTGTGTGTGTGTGTGTGTGTGTGTGTGTGTGTGTGTGTGTGTGTGTGTGTGTGTGTGTGTGTGTGTGTGTGTGTGTGTGTGTGTGTGTGTGTGTGTGTGTGTGTGTGTGTGTGTGTGTGTGTGTGTGTGTGTGTGTGTGTGTGTGTGTGTGTGTGTGTGTGTGTGTGTGTGTGTGTGTGTGTGTGTGTGTGTGTGTGTGTGTGTGTGTGTGTGTGTGTGTGTGTGTGTGTGTGTGTGTGTGTGTGTGTGTGTGTGTGTGTGTGTGTGTGTGTGTGTGTGTGTGTGTGTGTGTGTGTGTGTGTGTGTGTGTGTGTGTGTGTGTGTGTGTGTGTGTGTGTGTGTGTGTGTGTGTGTGTGTGTGTGTGTGTGTGTGTGTGTGTGTGTGTGTGTGTGTGTGTGTGTGTGTGTGTGTGTGTGTGTGTGTGTGTGTGTGTGTGTGTGTGTGTGTGTGTGTGTGTGTGTGTGTGTGTGTGTGTGTGTGTGTGTGTGTGTGTGTGTGTGTGTGTGTGTGTGTGTGTGTGTGTGTGTGTGTGTGTGTGTGTGTGTGTGTGTGTGTGTGTGTGTGTGTGTGTGTGTGTGTGTGTGTGTGTGTGTGTGTGTGTGTGTGTGTGTGTGTGTGTGTGTGTGTGTGTGTGTGTGTGTGTGTGTGTGTGTGTGTGTGTGTGTGTGTGTGTGTGTGTGTGTGTGTGTGTGTGGTGTGTGTGTGTGTGTGTGTGTGTGTGTGTGTGTGTGTGTGTGTGTGTGTGTGTGTGTGTGTGTGTGTGTGTGTGTGTGTGTGTGTGTGTGTGTGTGTGTGTGTGTGTGTGTGTGTGTGTGTGTGTGTGTGTGTGTGTGTGTGTGTGTGTGTGTGTGTGTGTGTGTGTGTGTGTGTGTGTGTGTGTGTGTGTGTGTGTGTGTGTGTGTGTGTGTGTGTGTGTGTGTGTGTGTGTGTGTGTGTGTGTGTGTGTGTGTGTGTGTGTGTGTGTGTGTGTGTGTGTGTGTGTGTGTGTGTGTGTGTGTGTGTGTGTGTGTGTGTGTGTGTGTGTGTGTGTGTGTGTGTGTGTGTGTGTGTGTGTGTGTGTGTGTGTGTGTGTGTGTGTGTGTGTGTGTGTGTGTGTGTGTGTGTGTGTGTGTGTGTGTGTGTGTGTGTGTGTGTGTGTGTGTGTGTGTGTGTGTGTGTGTGTGTGTGTGTGTGTGTGTGTGTGTGTGTGTGTGTGTGTGTGTGTGTGTGTGTGTGTGTGTGTGTGTGTGTGTGTGTGTGTGTGTGTGTGTGTGTGTGTGTGTGTGTGTGTGTGTGTGTGTGTGTGTGTGTGTGTGTGTGTGTGTGTGTGTGTGTGTGTGTGTGTGTGTGTGTGTGTGTGTGTGTGTGTGTGTGTGTGTGTGTGTGTGTGTGTGTGTGTGTGTGTGTGTGTGTGTGTGTGTGTGTGTGTGTGTGTGTGTGTGTGTGTGTGTGTGTGTGTGTGTGTGTGTGTGTGTGTGTGTGTGTGTGTGTGTGTGTGTGTGTGTGTGTGTGTGTGTGTGTGTGTGTGTGTGTGTGTGTGTGTGTGTGTGTGTGTGTGTGTGTGTGTGTGTGTGTGTGTGTGTGTGTGTGTGTGTGTGTGTGTGTGTGTGTGTGTGTGTGTGTGTGTGTGTGTGTGTGTGTGTGTGTGTGTGTGTGTGTGTGTGTGTGTGTGTGTGTGTGTGTGTGTGTGTGTGTGTGTGTGTGTGTGTGTGTGTGTGTGTGTGTGTGTGTGTGTGTGTGTGTGTGTGTGTGTGTGTGTGTGTGTGTGTGTGTGTGTGTGTGTGTGTGTGTGTGTGTGTGTGTGTGTGTGTGTGTGTGTGTGTGTGTGTGTGTGTGTGTGTGTGTGTGTGTGTGTGTGTGTGTGTGTGTGTGTGTGTGTGTGTGTGTGTGTGTGTGTGTGTGTGTGTGTGTGTGTGTGTGTGTGTGTGTGTGTGTGTGTGTGTGTGTGTGTGTGTGTGTGTGTGTGTGTGTGTGTGTGTGTGTGTGTGTGTGTGTGTGTGTGTGTGTGTGTGTGTGTGTGTGTGTGTGTGTGTGTGTGTGTGTGTGTGTGTGTGTGTGTGTGTGTGTGTGTGTGTGTGTGTGTGTGTGTGTGTGTGTGTGTGTGTGTGTGTGTGTGTGTGTGTGTGTGTGTGTGTGTGTGTGTGTGTGTGTGTGTGTGTGTGTGTGTGTGTGTGTGTGTGTGTGTGTGTGTGTGTGTGTGTGTGTGTGTGTGTGTGTGTGTGTGTGTGTGTGTGTGTGTGTGTGTGTGTGTGTGTGTGTGTGTGTGTGTGTGTGTGTGTGTGTGTGTGTGTGTGTGTGTGTGTGTGTGTGTGTGTGTGTGTGTGTGTGTGTGTGTGTGTGTGTGTGTGTGTGTGTGTGTGTGTGTGTGTGTGTGTGTGTGTGTGTGTGTGTGTGTGTGTGTGTGTGTGTGTGTGTGTGTGTGTGTGTGTGTGTGTGTGTGTGTGTGTGTGTGTGTGTGTGTGTGTGTGTGTGTGTGTGTGTGTGTGTGTGTGTGTGTGTGTGTGTGTGTGTGTGTGTGTGTGTGTGTGTGTGTGTGTGTGTGTGTGTGTGTGTGTGTGTGTGTGTGTGTGTGTGTGTGTGTGTGTGTGTGTGTGTGTGTGTGTGTGTGTGTGTGTGTGTGTGTGTGTGTGTGTGTGTGTGTGTGTGTGTGTGTGTGTGTGTGTGTGTGTGTGTGTGTGTGTGTGTGTGTGTGTGTGTGTGTGTGTGTGTGTGTGTGTGTGTGTGTGTGTGTGTGTGTGTGTGTGTGTGTGTGTGTGTGTGTGTGTGTGTGTGTGTGTGTGTGTGTGTGTGTGTGTGTGTGTGTGTGTGTGTGTGTGTGTGTGTGTGTGTGTGTGTGTGTGTGTGTGTGTGTGTGTGTGTGTGTGTGTGTGTGTGTGTGTGTGTGTGTGTGTGTGTGTGTGTGTGTGTGTGTGTGTGTGTGTGTGTGTGTGTGTGTGTGTGTGTGTGTGTGTGTGTGTGTGTGTGTGTGTGTGTGTGTGTGTGTGTGTGTGTGTGTGTGTGTGTGTGTGTGTGTGTGTGTGTGTGTGTGTGTGTGTGTGTGTGTGTGTGTGTGTGTGTGTGTGTGTGTGTGTGTGTGTGTGTGTGTGTGTGTGTGTGTGTGTGTGTGTGTGTGTGTGTGTGTGTGTGTGTGTGTGTGTGTGTGTGTGTGTGTGTGTGTGTGTGTGTGTGTGTGTGTGTGTGTGTGTGTGTGTGTGTGTGTGTGTGTGTGTGTGTGTGTGTGTGTGTGTGTGTGTGTGTGTGTGTGTGTGTGTGTGTGTGTGTGTGTGTGTGTGTGTGTGTGTGTGTGTGTGTGTGTGTGTGTGTGTGTGTGTGTGTGTGTGTGTGTGTGTGTGTGTGTGTGTGTGTGTGTGTGTGTGTGTGTGTGTGTGTGTGTGTGTGTGTGTGTGTGTGTGTGTGTGTGTGTGTGTGTGTGTGTGTGTGTGTGTGTGTGTGTGTGTGTGTGTGTGTGTGTGTGTGTGTGTGTGTGTGTGTGTGTGTGTGTGTGTGTGTGTGTGTGTGTGGGGGTGGGTGGGTGGGTGGGTGGGTGGGTGGGTGGGTGGGTGGGTGGGTGGGTGTGTGTGTGTGTGTGTGTGTGTGTGTGTGTGTGTGTGTGTGTGTGTGTGTGTGTGTGTGTGTGTGTGTGTGTGTGTGTGTGTGTGTGTGTGTGTGTGTGTGTGTGTGTGTGTGTGTGTGTGTGTGTGTGTGTGTGTGTGTGTGTGTGTGTGTGTGTGTGTGTGTGTGTGCGCCTCTTGTCCTAATGTTCGTCGAATTGACTCGCCAATCAGAATAGCCATGTGTGCATGGACCGATGGCACGATGTAAATAAATACATACATACATACATACATATATCCTCCCGCACATCCCGACATGTTGACGCATAGCTGCGGCTCGCGAGCTGGGCATGTACTTCATACTTCATACTGTTTATTAAAGGAAATAGTTCACCTTCAACATTAGTTTTAAGCTGGGATAGCAGTTTTGTACCCCGTGTTGGGAAACCCCTATCTGCAAGTTTTCTTGACTGAAAAGACTCCAGCCGAATATATTTTAGTTTTTGGCGAAGGAATGCGGTGCTGGCGAAAGAATATTGTACTGGTTCTAGCCCGGGAAGAGGCTATACCATCAGCCAATCAGCTTGCAGCTGGTGCTAGCAAGCGATCGCCGGCCGCCGGTTGGCACATCTCCAATGCGAGTCTATCTTTACGCGACTACTTTCGAATCTGATTGGCTGAACCATTTTTTACATTTGCGTGACGTCAGGACTCTGACTCAGAGAGTATGCATATAGTTTTGATAAACAATACAAATGTACGGCCTTCTGCCCTGAATCGGCGCGATATAAGGCTATTTTTGAAAATATAAAAAGAAATTGTATTAAAAAAAGAGAAAAAATCGTGTTGGGTAAAAAATTTCCAAGGTGAACTATTTCCTTTAAGGCATTCCGCAATATACTTGCAGCTATTACTGCCTCTCGTCACTAATATAAAACTAGAGGAATGTGGTCGAAACATACAACGCACACGCACACAGACACACGCACACGCACACGCACACGCACACGCACACGCACACGCACACGCACACGCACACGCCTCATTTGCACATGTACTGGACTGCGGTGTAAGCGAAAAGATTATTGCCTAGGCAGGTTACAGTGGTGTGAGTGTGAGGCTACATAGTGATGAGTTGTGAGCCGTAGCGACACGGCTGTATGATGCATGGCCATGTGAGTGAGACAATGTACAGTGCTGTTTGTATTGATGTTTATTGTCTTTTTGCTAATAAATTAGCCCTACGGTGGGACAAAGCGGAAAAAAGACACACACACGCACAACGTCACAACAAAAGTCACACAATTACAAGCACACGTTACTAAACACAAAATATAAACTTGTATCGATACATTAGGACTAAATCTGTGCCGACCGGCCATCGCTGAGGTGCCGCCTCAGACGGCGACTGAACAGGTGCGGAGGGAGCCGCGATAGATCGGGTGGCAGGGCGTTATATGACGCCGGTCCCCTGCTCTTAAACCGCCTCCTCCCCATTTCGGTGCGGGACCGCGGTACATACAGCAGCTGGTCCTGCCGCGTGACAACGTCCAGGTCACGGCCGCGAGCCTCGGCCACAGTAGTGAGATCGGCTGCCAAGACTTCCGGCTTACCGTTACAACACACCTTGTGCACGAGACACATCGTGTGGTATGTATGACGTGAGCTGCTCAGCGTTGAGCCACCCCAGCCGCTCCAGCAAATCAGACACATGCTCATACTTTTTGCGGCCGAAAATCACTTTAGCTGAATAGTTAAAGGGAAATAATGACCTTTTTCCACAAAAATGGAGTTAGCACTTGAAATCGCCAGACGAGACCAAAATATATTGTAAATTCATCACATTTTGCATGAAAACTTCCCTACCGAAAGATATTTCAAGTTAAAGTTGATAAGCGTTCCACACTTTTAACGACCGATACTTGCAAGTACTTTTGGTCCTCATCAAACTGCGGGCTTTTCCCGTATTGTTTTTTTACGCAATGGAGTGGAGAATATATTGTGCGTTCTGCTTGTTGTGATTATATGCCCGGCGATCTTCTAAAACTAACAGCGATTGGAAAAAGTGGCAATAAAATCGGAAGCTCATCGATGCACATCAACGGCGGCATAGTTGGTGGTTGCGACCCTCAATTTTTGAAAATCGATTCATTTGTTTTCGACATTAGGAATATTGTATAATTTTTCTGTGGCTGTATATAACACTATGCTTTATATTATCATGAAAAATAATAATTTGTCCCAAAAAAACTAACAAACAATAACACAAAACTGGCAATTAATTCGGAAGCTCATCGATGCACATCGACGGCGACCTATTTAGCGTCGGCGATTTGTTTACAAAGTCATTGTCATGCTTCTCGGCGCACTTTACCATTGTGGCGAGTTGTTCCTGATTAGTATACCCAAGTCCCGCAGCAGGCTTTGTTAATGACGTCACTGGTGCCATTCTTGTGTAGCATTGCAAAATATATCTGATTTTGAGTTGAAAGCTAATTAAAAACTGATTCAAATAGTTTGATTTTTCTTGTTAATCATTATTAAAGGTATTGTATCACTGTATTTCATAGTAGTTGACACTTCAGAAACTTATGACGTAATAATATTGTATCAATATGCATTTCCCTCGCCATTTGCTATTTTGGCGCAGTGCCGAGTGCTTTGCAAATACTGGTAGGGAAGGACGAATTTGACAATGACCTTCATGAAGTACACAAGGTACTTGTTTTGTATTTTTTCCAAACTTACAACTTTGAATTTGGGAGTAATTTTATTTAATTCTTAAATTTAAATAAAGTAATTTTAAAACCATAACGGTAGCCTAAGAAATTGTTGCTAACAAAATCAAAAGGTCATTATTTCCCTTTAAGTATTTTTGTAATGCGAGAGAGGTTCTGTTTGGTGCCATTGCCGTACACCGATATACAGTATTTGATTTGCGAGACGACCAGGGCGTTGACAAGCGCGAGAATCACGGCGGGGGGTAGGTGTCCCCGCAGATGTGCCAGACCACTTAAAACTCCAAAGCAGCGTTTAGTAATCGTTGAAACGTGAGCTGTCCAGTTGAGAGAACGATCAAAGGTGAGGCCGAGGTTTTTGGCTTCCGAAATGGGGAGTAAATCATGGTCGCGTAATGCTACTTTGCTGTCTGGTAAAGTGCGCAGATTGTGTGGGCTTCCCAAGAGCATCAGTTGGGTCTTAGCGGCGTTAACTTTAAGTCCGTTTGCTCGGAACCAAATGTCAAGAGAGGCCAGAACGTTTTCCATGCGTACGACGACTGTTTGAATTTCAGACTTTTTGCCGCTGACCATAATTTGTGCGTCGTCGGCGTATTGGACTACTACTGCGTCTTCGACAAACTGACTGATGTCGTTAGCGAACACGCAGTAGAGAAGAGGCCCTAAAGCTGAGCCTTGGAAAATACCGATGTTATTGGGCAGCAGGTGGGATGTTTTGACACCACCCAGATTGTCAGTGAGGCTGACACTCTGGGTGTGGTTTCTCAGGTATGCCGAGAACCAAGATGTGTCGATTCCGTGAGCCTGTAGTTTAGTAAGGAGCTTTGAGTGGTCGATCACATCGAAACATTTGGTCAAGTCCACCAGGCAGAGAAGGGAGACTTCTCCATGGATGAAGGCGGATAGGATATGGTCGGATATTATGGAAGTCAGCGCGGTTTCCGTGGAGTGACGGGGGCGAAAACCGTGCTGGTTAGGAGAAAGGAGGTGGTTTTCGGACCGGTAAGTGTGAAACTGCTGGTGGACAGCTCTCTCTGCAATTTTGGCAAATGAATGGGACGATGGAGATAGGACGGAAGTTGGATGGGTCAGTGGGATGACAGACTGGTTATTGATTCAAGGTTTTTGGAACGATTCAATCATGATTCATTTTGGAATCTGAATGATTCAATCACCGTTCGATTCACATATACAATTTTGAGAATTGATTCTTTCCGATTCAAAGAACCAAAACAAATATTTTAATCGATTCACGTTTGATTCAACATTTAAGTATATGTGGTGAATTTATGTCAAATCAATACAAATGGAAACATACATATATATTATCATTAAAACATTGTTAAAGCAATACTATTTCAGTATAAATGAATGTAGCTACCGGAACTGTATGTATTTGCACAATTTACCAGTGTACTTGAATCGTTAAGAATCGTTAAATCTTTTGATTCAATCAGCCTTGATTTGATGCGGGTTTTGATTCAATCACGATTCATGAATCAAAAGATCTGGTGGTGAATCAATTATTGTTTCATTCAAGGAATTTTGATTGAACGATTCCAATCGATTCAATCAGTGTTGAATCAATATTTATAAAATAAATAACCAGTCTGGTGGGATCACCGGATTTAAGGATAGGGTGTACCAGGGAGTGTTTCCAGGATTGAGGGACGTCGGATTGGGTTATGCTGGAATTGACCAAATGCAATAACACCTCTCCGATCGAGTCAAGACATGCGAAACATGCGGATGCTGATGCCGTCGTCACCGCAGGCCGACGTGTCATTCATCCCGAATACGATGGCCCGCAGCTCCGCCAGTGACAGCGGCATCAGCTCGAGCGCGCAGGCACCGACACGCGGCAGACGACACGCCACCTCCGACACATCACCCAACCCGGCGAGCTCGCCAGCTACTCGCGGTCCCACGCTGACACAATACGGGTTCAGTTGGTCGACTGAAGCGCCAGGCTTCTCACGAGAGGATCGCTTGCCGGCAGCAAAAGGTCTTATAAGTTGCCACATTGACTTTCGCCCGTTTTCGCGGATACGTCGCTCGACATCGTCACGACTGTCGCGCCTAATGGCGGAACGCACTGCCCGATTCGCGTCACGGTACTCGGTGGACCCGTGTCCGAACTCCGCCAGCGCCCCACGACGGCGACACATCAAAGCTTTAGTGGCGTCTGACACTGTGGGGGCGCTGGGGTTCCGGATTCGAACAGTCCTGACGGGAGCATGGGCGTCTATCACAGGTAAGAAGATGGCAACAAAACTATCCCACTTTCGCGTGATCGTGGGGCACTAAAAACGGCCCTCAAATCGGCCCGTGCGAGACCGACATGTACAAGATCGGGATCAATTCGACGGAGGCAGCGCGTGCGCACTCGGGTGCACGGAGGCTTAAAACGAGGCATGTCAACAGAGGCGAGAACAAACTTGTTAGTGCTAAAATGGCAAACCTTAGTGAGACAGGACTTAACAACGTCGTGACAGTTGATGATAAAAACATCGAGTGATGAGCCGGAGGGGTAAGTAGGTGACGTCACACATTGAGCCAGCGAATGGTCGGAGATAAAATTACATAAAGCACGTTTAACGGGGTCTGAGTCGGGTTTCAGCCAACAACAATTTAAATCACCGTAAAACACTTTTAACATAGGATAAAGTACAGTAACGTGCTGAAATTGTGCCTCTAGATCCGCAAAGTCAGCGCTCAAATCGGCGATGTTTCTTCTTGGCGGGCGATACACAGTGCACAGCACAAACTGACGTTTCCGGTACTTATTGGAACCGGTACAATACTACTATGGAAAACGCGTCACTGGATCCGGAGAAGAAGGCCTGGTCAGTTCACCAAGAGAAACAAGCATGTAGTATCGAGAAAGGACTATGTGTGTGCCCTGGTGATACTAATTTTGAATCATACGGTCACCCCGAGCATTGGAGCCGATTTCAGAGGCAACACCAACACTGACTCCCTGCGAAGCACAAGCTGCTTGGTCGGTGATTCACGTCCATGCATGAGGGTATCAAGAACGATACGTCACCCCCCCCCCTTCTCCCCAATAACTGCGACAAATATTTCAGGAGTCTGTACTTGGTCTGTACCTGACCACTTCCCTCCGTGCTGAGCTTTATCTTATAGGGACTGTCCCGCCTTCCCAAAAGTTGTCAAATGTACGCCACTTGTGGTGCAAAATATGAAGTAATTGCTGCAGAACACGATTATGACATTTGTTTCTCGCAAACGGTGCTCAATTTCATAAAAAAGTATAAATATTTGGGTTGATGACGTCATATTGAGCTCTAGAGAGCTACACAGAAATCCTTTACGCTGCCAAAGTATGGGCACAATTATTTCGAGACGATTCTGGCGCATTGAATACAAAACAAACTAATTACCAAACCATTGAAACGTAGCAAATACTCCAAGGTTCACCTTAAAACAAGTCGACTATCATCACCATTTGGTAAAGGGAGGTGACGTCATCAGCTTTAAGCCCCTATTCAAATACACGTAGGGCTTATTCGTTACAATTGTCAAGATCAAGCTATAATTTATTTTTGATTAGACCTATGTGGTTGTTTTAACTGCTACCCTACTTAATTTCAATGCAAATCCAACAACATGGTTATCTCAACTCAACACTAATGTTAAGGTGGGAATGTCCCTTTAAGCTCATTTCTGTCCAAAGTGTTCGGTTGTCTATATTGTCAAATCCTTTGCTCTTTTCTGTGGAGAAGTTTCATTTGCTATCCCCTACCACTGCGTTGTTTTCTGGGTTAGTACCCTATGCCACGTCCTCTCCTCAATTGTCCTCTTTTTATCGTTTCATTAGTTATCACTCCCATACGATTCTTCCTTCACCTGGTCTTCTTTATCAGCTGATTTGCTCGATTGCCGCCTTTGGCTAGAACGTCCGAGGGGCTCAAACAGGCAATCCTATATTTGGTGTCATCGCAGGGTGCCGTTCGTCCGCATTCTGCAGGTGGCATCATGCTGGCGTGTGTTTTCTCATTGCTAGTTCTATTTGTTCTGACCGGCTCGGGTCGGAACTGGCCTCAGCTTCATCTCGGAGCGGCCGACTTTATTCACCAAGCCGTTGATCCCCCAGTAACTCGCCCACTCTGCAGATGGCACCAGCGCCGCCCCGTTAAGGTTTGTGAGTTCCCCCGTCTTGCCTTCACCGAAGCCCCACCACCCGCCAAAGCGGCAGGTTATGTCCCCTTCTTTACACGCCTTGAAGTCTCTGCCGCTGACCTCCTTCATGCCGTCGACCGTGGTGCCAGACGTCCACACCACTTTCATATTGTAGTCGTCGAGGCGAGCAAGGTGGGAGATGGAGTACACTGCGTATGTGTAGGTATATGCAGACAGAGTCTTCATCTTGCGGCCGCCAGCATCCTCCGCCGTGTTCACCATCCACATGTCCACGCGTAGCTGTAGCTCCTGCCTTTGACCAGGTTCCCCAGCGCCTCGAGGACCATCCAGTGCTCGCCCGCGGCGTCTCCGAAGCCGGTATGGTACTGAAGCATGCGCCTAGCGAAGGTGGTGTTGGCTGGACTCCGCGCCGCTGCAGCAGCGTCCAGCCGCCGCCGTCCGTCTCCAGGTCGCAGTAGACGGCCCGCTCGGACGCCTGGATGTTGTTCACGCCGCTGGTGGTGACGCCATTCTCCTTGAGAGCAGCGCTTTCGAGCGCCACCGCTTCTCGGTGACGACTGACTCCACATCCTCCGTGGAGGGCGGCGCCGCGCGCTCGAACCAGTCGCCCTGCTCTGGCGGCGTCTGCGACGGCGCCCCGGTCGTCCTCTGGTCGGCCAGGCTGCAGGTGAACCTCCCTGAGCCGAGCAGCACCGCCTCGCCTGCCTGACAGCGCGGGTGTGCCTGGCACAGCGCGCGGCACAGACAGACCGAATCTGTCTCGGTGCGCCTGTACACGGCGGAAGATTCTGGCGGCCAAAGGGCGGAGACCAACGACTGCAGGGCCGGCCACACGGCGCCGGGGGAGTCGTCCGAGAGCGAGGTGGCGCCGGGTAAAGCGTCAGGGGGCTGGGTGGTAGGAGACACGTCGGTAAGTGGAGTGGTGGTGGGAGGGTCGGTAGGGACCGGAGTGGTGGTGGGAGGGTCGGTAGGGACCGGAGTGGTGGTGGGAGGGTCGGTAGGGACCGGAGTGGTGGTGGGAGGGTCGGTAGGGACCGGAGTGGTGGTGGGAGGGTCGGTAGGGACCGGAGTGGTGGTGGGAGGGTCGGTAGGGACCGGAGTGGTGGTGGGAGGGTCGGTAGGGACCGGAGTGGTTGTGGGAGGGTCGGTAGGGACCGGAGTGGTGGTGGGAGGGTCGGTAGGGACCGGAGTGGTGGTGGGAGGGTCGGTAGGGACCGGAGTGGTGGTGGGAGGGTCGGTAGGGACCGGGTTGGTTGTGGGAGGGTCGGTAGGGACCGGAGTGGTTGTGGGAGGGTCGGTAGGGACCGGAGTGGTGGTGGGAGGGTCGGTAGGGACCGGAGTGGTGGTGGGATGGTCGGTAGGTACCGGAGTGGTGGTGGGAGGGTCAGTAGGGATCGGAGCGGTGGTGGGAGGGTCGGTAGGGATCGGAGCGGTGGTGGGAGGGTCAGTAGGGACCGGAGTGGTGGTGGGATGGTCGGTAGGGACCGGAGTGGTGGTGGGAGGGTCGCCACCGTGGCCGGGGGCGGCGGCCGGGGCGGCGTACAGCGCCACCGCTAGAACGACGGAGACTGGCGGACGCATCGCCGTCCAGCCAGAGCTTCGGAGACTGAAGCCAGCTGTCTGCGCTCGCGACGTGTGGTGGGCGGCTGGTGATAATGGAGGACGGGACAGGTGTGGGAGGAAGCGGACTCGGCGGACAGACTACTGTGGGAGGAAGCGGACTCGGCGGACAGACTACTGTGGGAGGAAGCGGACTCGGCGGACAGACTACTGTGGGAGGAAGCGGACTCGGCGGACAGACTACTGTGGGAGGAAGCGGACTCGGCGGACAGACTACTGTGGGAGGAAGCGGACTCGGCGGACAGACTACTGTGGGAGGAAGCGGACTCGGCGGATAGACTACTGCGGGAGCGCGGTGAAATGGCTGCTCAGGCAGGAGCGGGGTGAACCGCGGCGGCTCGGTCACTGCCTGTCACTGGTGGCACTCAATCAGTACCCAGTGGACCTGCACCGCTTAATTAGATTGACTTCGGTCATTACGGGAGCAATTTAAGCTGCCGTTGGTAGCAACCGTCGAAGTATAGTGGAAGCATGTCCTTACGTACGTCATACCGTGCATTATGTCTGTATGCTGCCATCAATTGGATGCCTGCAGATTGACACACTAAGCATACGAAGGAATTTAATGTCACAATTGATGACTGCTGTCTTGAACGTCCGCGTTATGGTCACCTAAGCCATTAATGTTATTGCAGCGACTATACGCCATTGTAATACCTGCCCATGAGCCCATGATAAGCTACCACTGTAGTGACCTTTCTGGAACTTTTCCTTGGTAATGACCGGCCAGGCCTGTTTCATTCTGGCGTCATTATGACGCATTATGAGATGATGGTGTCATCTGACAGCACTATAATCTGTATAGCGCTGTTTTGATGCTGTTGGTAATGACCAGCCAGGCCTGTTTCATTCTGGCGTCATTATGACGCATTATGAGATGATGGTGTCATCTGACAGCACTATAATCTGTATAGCGCTGTTTTGATGTTGTTGGTAATGACCGGCCAGGCCTGTTTCATTCTGGCGTCATTATGACGCATTATGAGATGATGGTGTCATCTGACAGCACTATAATCTGTATAGCGCTGTTTTGATGTTGTTGGTAATGACCGGCCAGGCCTGTTTCATTCTGGCGTCATTATGACGCATTATGAGATGATGGTGTCATCTGAAAGCACTATAATCTGTATAGCGCTGTTTTGATGTTGTTGGTAATGACCAGCCAGGCCTGTTTCATTCTGGCGTCATTATGACGCATTATGAGATGATGGTGTCATCTGACAGCACTATAATCTGTATAGCGCTGTTTTGATGTTGTTGGTAATGACCGGCCAGGCGTGTTTCATTCTGGCGTCATTATGACGCATTATGAGATGATGGTGTCATCTGAAAGCACTATAATCTGTATAGCGCTGTTTTGATGCTCTTGGTAATGACCGGCCAGGTCTGTTTCATTCTGGCGTCATTATGACGCATTATGAGATGATGGTGTCATCTGACAGCACTATAATCTGTATAGCGCTGTTTTGATGTTGTTGGTAATGACCAGCCAGGCCTGTTTTATTCTGGCGTCATTATGACGCATTATGAGATGATGGTGTCATCTGACAGCACTATAATCTGTATAGCGCTGTTTTGATGTTGTTGGTAATGACCGGCCAGGCCTGTTTCATTCTGGCGTCATTATGACGCATTATGAGATGATGGTGTCATCTGAAAGCACTATAATCTGTATAGCGCTGTTTTGATGCTGTTGGTAATGACCGGCCAGGCCTGTTTCATTCTGGCGTCATTATGACGCATTATGAGATGATGGTGTCATCTGACAGCACTATAATCTGTATAGCGCTGTTTTGATGTTGTTGGTAATGACCGGCCAGGCCTGTTTCATTCTGGCGTCATTATGACGCATTATGAGATGATGGTGTCATCTGACAGCACTATAATCTGTATAGCGCTGTTTTGATGTTGTTGGTAATGACCGGCCAGGCGTGTTTCATTCTGGCGTCATTATGACGCATTATGAGATGATGGTGTCATCTGACAGCACTATAATCTGTATAGCGCTGTTTTGATGTTGTTGGTAATGACCGGCCAGGCCTGTTTCATTCTGGCGTCATTATGACGCATTATGAGATGATGGTGTCATCTGACAGCACTACAATCTGTATAGCGCTGTTTTGATGCTGTTGCTTTGGATATGCTGGCACTGTCCCCTCCGTAACAAGTGTGTAATGTGCCGCCAGAATCTCCTTCCCGCCTTGACAAGACGGAATGTTAGTCGATAACAGTTTGCGCCCGGACTCGTGCTTACTATTTGCCTCTGCCTGAGATGGCCTGCAGTTGGTGGCAGCGGTGGTGGTCCGATAAGACCGTGGTCAGGGGCGTGGAGTACCCGTGTCGAGGCTTTGCGTCTCGTACAGGTTTTAACTCTAAATTCTGCCATTGAACAAAAACCGCTCGACCGGATGGTAATATATAAGGCAGTGGTTTCCTCGTCAAGGGTGTGGTTACCCCCTTTTGATGACCAGAATGATTCGATACCCCTTCCCCCATTGCGAAAACCGCATATCTCGGCTTCAAGCTATGCGGTACAGCATAACTTCAGGCGTTTACTACTAGTGCCATCTATGGACAGGAATATAAGTAGACATGGGTGATGTTGCTCTATACTTATAGTCGTCGGTGGGCACCGTTACTTCAAAATGTAAATTCGTTACTCGTTACTCAGTTACTCCAAAAAAGTAACTCGTTACTCATTACTCCGTTACATCGTCAAAAAATGTAACGGAAGTTAGTTACTCCGTTACTCAGTTACTTTTGTAAAACGAAGTGATAGCAATTCAGACAGAATTAAGATAGATAAGTTAAACCGGTACCAATGTGTGTCTCGTCAAGACACGTCTCCCAATATGCAGCATGACCATCTTGGGTCACCACTTGGCCTTGACCTGAGGTCAAATTGCTAAGTTGACCTAAACTGATCAACATGAATATATTTCGAAGCGCCTTGGCAAGACGAACACGATGGCCTCGATATTATTGCCTTATCTTTATTAGGTAAAAAGTAATTAGTAAAAACTGTTTTGCCATAAATAGCCTGTTTGACCTTTGATCACCGCTGGAGCCTAAACTATTAACCTGAGCTAAAATGTGTGGACACCATGGCGATTGCATACTTCAAGAGCTTTCGATTGCTTTTTTCGTTTGTTTCTAGCTATCATAGTTCTCGAGATATTTTGGGTTTCTGGAGCAAAGTGCTCAAATTGTTTTTTCTTCCATATTTTACCCCATTTGACCTCGAAGATATTGACCTATGGTCATGCATATTTCCCAAAACAGAGTTCCCTACAGAACCTCCCTATCCTAAACTTTCGTTATTGTAGCTCTTATGGGGGGCCCTCTAGTGCGTGTAATTATCAGAGGCTCACTACTCGTTACTCGAAGCTCGCCTTTATCATACACTAGCGCCGCCAGCTTGCCGCCAGCCTATATCAGCTGATGAACATTGTCAACGTTTCACGGCATCGGGATCGGGAGACAGCTACCTTTATCGCAGTCATTGCGCATTTTGTCGCATTAAGCAACAGCCCAACAGGTACGATATTTGGCAGCCCTTTACGCCATATGACATTCGATTTTTGCGTGGTGTAAGACACTGATTGTGCTGGTGCGAATAAGCCTGGGCGTGAAGAGAAACAAGTATAGGGAAAAGTAACGGAGTAACGGACTAAAAAGTAACGAAGTAAAGGACCACAAAAGTAACTTCCGTTACTCGGCCCGTTACTGTAAAAAGAATCGAACGAGTCCGTTACTTCGCTACTAAAAAAGTAACTTTGTTAGTAACGGAGTAACGGACCCGTGCCCACCTATGCTTATAGTTTAACGCAGTGGTTCTCAGCGATAGAGATGTGGTTACCCCCTTAAATGACTAGAATGAATTGGTACCCCCTTCCCCATTGCGAAAACCGCATATCTCGGCTTCGAGCTATGCGGTACAGTAAACTTCAGGCGTTTACTACTAGTGCCGTCTAGGGATAAGAATATAAGTAGACATGTGTGATACTCTATAGTTTAAGGCAGTGGTTCTCAGCGACAGAGATGAAGTTACCCCCTTAAATGACCAGATTGAATCGGTAACCCCTCTCCCATGGCAAAGACCACAGATATGGGCTGCAAGCTCTGCGGTACAGCATAACTTCAGGCGTTTGCTACTAGTGCCATCTAGGGACGGGAATATAAGTAAGCATGTGTGATGTTGCTCGAGTCTTATATAGGTTGAGGTTCGTGGCCCAGGGCTGTGCCCGGTTGCGCAATTGACTCAAGTTACTCCCGTCTTGTGGGCAGCCCCTCACAACTGATAAGGAAGGAATGCCAGCGGTCGAAATTGGATCAGTAGAGATACAATATTAGTAACAGATAGTGTTACGACGATAAATTGCTCCTTCTACAGAAATCTAGCACCTCCTACCGGCAGCGCTCGACACTCTGCTGGCACCCTGCCCGAACCGTGAGAGGTCAAGTACAAAAGGGTGTCAATTTGAGTAAATTGCGTCATCGGGCACAACTCTGGACTTCGTGCAACATGCCCTGCTAAACGATGGCTCTGATCTCAGAAACCCATCAAAACAAAAGATCCGGACTATATATTTATAAAATATGAGACTCCGAATATAAGTAGTTACATTTATTGTACTTTAGTATTTTGAAACTTAATGACCATAAACATGGATGTAAACCTAAATTTATCACAAAACCAAGCTTCCTATCATTCATGTTCATTGCGCAATGCGTATGACACCGAAAAATCGTGCCGGAAATGAAGCTGCTAAAGAACCTATCCATTGTGCAGTGCGTAACACACATATGCAACGGTGATGTACGGCCCGAACTGACAAAACGTACGGCCCAAACGGGACTGCCATGATTCGAGCTCTGATGTGTTACCCCGTTACTGTTGGCCGTTGTAATTAGTTGTATTGGTTCGTTGTTGTATTGGTGTTGCTCGAGTCTTGCTTGTCCGGTTTAACTATTTGTCCTGTTCAATTTTCCCGTAGTTTCTCGTCTTATTTACCTAGTACTCTTCAACTTATCTTCAATGTTTTAACCATACGGCTTCCCTATTGGTGGAATTATTGTTGGCAACGCGCCTGGTACTTAAATAAACAAACCAAAGAGATAGTCAAATAAGCTGTGTCCAGTATTCCTCCACCCGCGAGATTCGACGTCCGAGAGAGCCCAACTACGTCTCGGTGTCTCTCTCCGGTGACCGGGGAGACACTAAGAGATCCGGTGTTCAATGTCGCCTATCTCGGGTCTCCCGGGACCAGTTACCGTCGCCAGCTATGCCCGCCGCCAGCCCAGCATGCAGTTAATGGAAGCATGCCTCCAAACCGGCCGGTCGATATATCCAAGGCTCAAACACCGCAAAAAGATTATCCGGGATCTCGACTCTGAGAGAATCTCGAGAGAATCTTCTTTATCCATGTTCGAAACTCGAAAGCAAGGTGGCATAAAGGGCCGAACGTCCAATACAGCCAGAGCCAGCGACCTGAGACGCACCATCGCAAAGATGGCTGTTCCACACATCTGGTATATTGTAGCCATAGTGAAATAGTGATGTATATAACCAGTACAGAAATTCCCCACCACTAAATGAACATAATGGGAAACAAGGTGACGGCTATGACTGTGGCAAGATAACTTTTCCAGAGGAGTAAACTAATTCATACAGAATATACAGGCTAACAAGTGTTCAGCGTAGCACCCTGATACGGCCACTGCTGTCGCTATGTTTGGATAACGCCTCCTGAACTGTCGTATTTCACTGCTGGAGGGATGGACACACGTTAGAGCCACGTTGGAGCCACGTTGGAGCCACGTTGGAGCCACGTTGGAGCCACGTTGGAGCCACGTTGGTGCCACGTTGGTGCCACGTTCGAGCCACGTTGGAGCCACGTTGGAGCCACGCCCGCAGACCAGCGCTGCCGTCATCGCCGTTACAGCTGCGCGGTGACGTCAGCAGCGGCGGCGCGCTCCTTCGCATCGGCGCGGCTCAGTTTGACCCAGTTGGTGAGCCGGCGGACGGTCAGGCGGGACCAGAGGGTCGGGTCGGTCATGGCGAACACCGCGGCCGCCGCCAGCGCAGCCGCCTCGGGGTACAGGACCGTGCTGCACCCCAGGCCGGACGGCGTGCGCAGAGAGGAGAACACGTCCGCGTCGACGACGGGCGACGGCGGGCAGTTGATGACTGGGAAGGCGGTGTTGCCGGAGAGGACCGGGCCGAGGCCGTTACTGCGTCCGGCCACGGCGATGAACACTACCGGCTCAGAGCCGCCTGCGCCACACGGGAACACAGCATTAATGACGCTTCTCACTCTCTCCCTCCCCTCTCCCCCTCTTTCATCCCTCTGTACTCTGTAGCTTAATGTACCCATGCTAGCTTAACTCGCTTTGATCTCTATGAAGTAAAGAGGATCATGTCCCTATTTAGCATCACCGTACACCTTTAGTAGCCCGTTTTAATATGTGTATGTACATGCAACAGTGAATCGACTGGAAACAAATGACTAGTAATCGCGACCTTCAATGGCCAGCTCTGTAAGCTGTGCGACCACCTGCATCAAAGGCATTATGATCAACCCACCACACTATGACGGAGGACGGTCCTGCTGGCCGTAGCCGAGCTCTCAACCGACCTTCATACTCGGCGACGATGCGCAGCGTCTCCTCTGTGCCCTTGTGTGCCGACGAGACGCGCACGGCCGCCGAGACGCCCAGATCGAAGAGGTGGCGACGGATCTTGGCGCAGTGTTCCGCGTCGCTGGGCGAGCCCATAATGATAACCGCCTGAATGAAGAGGGGGGGGGGGGGGGGGGGGGGGGTCAGAGTCGGAGTCAGGGGGAGGGAAGTCAAAGTCAGGAGGGAAGTCAGAGTTAGGAGGAGGGAAGTCAGAGTCGGGAGGAGGGAAGTCAGAGTCAGGAGGAGGGAAGTCAGAGTCAGGAGGAGGGAAGTCAGAGTCAGGAGGAGGGAAGTCAGAGTCAGGAGGAGGGAAGTCAGAGTCAGGAGGAGGGAAGTCAGTCACGAGGGAAGTCAGAGTTAGGAGGAGGGAAGTCAGAGTCAGGAGGAGGGAAGTCAGAGTCAGGAGGAGGGAAGTCAGAGTCAGGAGGAGGGAAGTCAGAGTCAGGAGGAGGGAAGTCAGAGTCAGGAGGGAAGTCAGAGTTAGGAGGAGGGAAGTCAGAGTCAGGAGGAGGGAAGTCAGAGTCGGGAGGAGGGAAGTCAGAGTCGGGAGGAGGGAAGTCAGAATCGGGAGGAGGGAAGTCAGAGTCGGGAGGGAAGTCAGAGTCGGGAGGGAAGTCAGAGTTAGGAGGAGGGAAGTCAGAGTCGGCAGGGAAGACAGTCAGGAGGAGGGAAGTCAAAGTCAGGAGGAGGGAAGTCAGAGTCAGGAGGAGGGATTTCAGAGTCAGGAGGAGGGAAGTCAGAGGCGGGAGGGAAGACAGTCAGGAGGAGGGAAGTCAGAGTCGGAAGGGAAGTCAGAGTCGGGAGGAGGGAAGAGTCAGGAGGAGGGAAGTCAGAGTCAGGAGGGAAGTCAGAGTCGGGAGGAGGGAAGTCAGTCAGGAGGGAAGCCAGAGTCAAAAGGAGGGAAGTCAGAGTCGGGAGGGAAGACAGTCAGGAGGAGGGAAGTCAGAGTCAGGAGGAGGGAAGTCAGAGTCGGGAGGAGGGAAGTCAAGAGTCAGGAGGAGGGAAGTCAGAGTCGGGAGGGAAGACAGTCAGGAGGAGGGAAGTCTGAGTCAGGGTGAGGGAAGTCAGAGTCAGGAGGAGGGATTTCAGAGTCAGGAGGATGGAAGTCAGAGTCGGGAGGGAAGACAGTCAGGAGGAGGGAAGTCAGAGTCGGGAGGGAAGCCAGAGTCGGGAGGAGGGAAGTCAGAGTCAGGAGGAGGGAAGTCAGAGTTAGGAGGAGGGAAGTCAGAGTCAGGAGGGAAGTCAGAGTTAGGAGGAGGGAAGTCAGAGTCGGCAGGGAAGACAGTCAGGAGGAGGGAAGTCAGAGTCAGGAGGAGGGATTTCAGAGTCAGGAGGAGGGATTTCAGAGTCAGGAGGAGGGAAGTCAGAGTCGGGAGGGAAGACAGTCAGGAGGAGGGAAGTCAGAGTCAGGAGGAGGGAAGTCAGAGTCAGGAGGAGGGAAGTCAGTCAGGAGGAGGGAAGTCAGAGTCAGGAGGAGGGAAGTCAGAGTCAAGAGGGAAGTCAGGGTTAGGAGGAGGGAAGTCAGAGTCAGGAGGGAAGCCAGAGTTAGGATGAGGGAAGTCAAAGTCAAGAGGGAAGTCAGGGTCAGGAGGAGGGAAGTCAGGGTCAGGAGGAGGGAAGTCAGAGTCAGGAGGAGGGATTTCAGAGTTAGGAGGAGGGAAGTCAGAGTCGGGAGGGAAGACAGTCAGGAGGAAGGAAGTCAGAGTCGGGTGGGAAGTCAGAGTCGGGAGGGAAGTCAGAGTCGGGAGGAGGGAAGTCAGTCAGGAGGAGGGAAGTCAGAGTCAGGAGGGAAGTCAGAGTTAGGAGGAGGGAAGTCAGAGTCGGGAGGAGGGAAGTCAGAGTCGGGAGGAGGGAAGTCAGAGTCGGGAGGAGGGAAGTCAGAGTCGGGAGGAGGGAAGTCAGAGTCGGGAGGGAAGTCAGAGTCGGGAGGGAAGTCAGAGTCGGGAGGAGGGAAGTCAGAGTCGGGAGGGAGGGAAGTCAGAGTCAGGGGGAGGGAAGTCAGAGTCAGGAGGAGGGAAGACAGTCAGGAGGAGGGAAATCAGAGCAAGGAGGAGGGAATTCAGAGTCAGGAGGAGGGAAGCCAGAGTCAAAAGGAGGGAAGTCAGAGTCGGGAGGGAAGACAGTCAGGAGGAGGGAAGACAGTCAGGAGGAGGGAAGTCAGAGTCAGGAGGAGGGAAGTCAGAGTCGGGAGGAGGGAAGTCAAGAGTCAGGAGGAGGGAAGTCAGAGTCGGGAGGAAAGACAGTCAGGAGGAGGGAAGTCTGAGTCAGGGTGAGGGAAGTCAGAGTCAGGAGGAGGGATTTCAGAGTCAGGAGGAGGGAAGTCAGAGTCAGGAGGAGGGAAGTCAGAGTCAGGAGGAGGGAAGTCAGAGTCGGGAGGGAAGACAGTCAGGAGGAGGGAAGTCAGAGTCGGGAGGGAAGTCAGAGTCAGGAGGAGGGAAGTCAGAGTCGGGAGGGAAGTCAGAGTCGGAAGGGAAGTCAGAGTCGGAAGGGAAGTCAGAGTCAGGAGGAGGGAAGTCAGAGTCAGGAGGGAAGACAGTCAGGAGGAGGGAAGTCAGAGTCAGGAGGGAAGTCAGAGTCAGGAGGGAAGACAGTCAGCAGGAGGGAAGTCAGAGTCAGGAGGAGGGAATTCAGAGTCAGGAGGAGGGAAGTCAGAGTCGGGAGGGAAGACAGTCAGGAGGAGGGAAGACAGTCAGGAGGAGGAAAGTCAGAGTCGGGAGGGAAGTCAGAGTCGGGAGGGAAAACAGTCAGGAGGAGGGAAGTCAGAGTCAGGAGGAGGGAAGTAAGAGTCAGGAGGGAAGTAGGGAAGTCAGAGTCAGGAGGGAGGTCAGAATCGGGAGGGAGGTCGGAAGAAGGAGAAAGTGAGATGGTTCCATGGAAAAAGAACCACGGTCGTTGCATGGACACGAACAATAGATGAGCAGTGATGAACACACCGCTATAGGTTTGATGGCGCGATGGCTGCTATGACATCCGAGCTGTCAAAGACACTCACTGAGATGTGAACACCACAACATTTGTATATCTTCAACATATGCATCAGTTGGCAGCTATACATCACGATGGTTATGCCCAATACAAAAAAAAAACACTGATTGTCCACAGGCCACAGCGACCCAGGGTAGTGACAAATGAGTGCAAAATGACTCACTAGGTGATGACGGCTTATGTTGAAGGCAACCAGCTGGTCTGCTACCCACTGGTAGTTTTTCTTCAGGTTCTTCATAACTTCAGGCGTCAAGTCTTCCGCATCACGGAAAATCTGAAAATATTTGGACTGTATAGGTCCTAAAAATATCAGCAGTATGTTGTTGGTTTCCAAGTTGCAGCTTCATATGCCGAGTAATTAATAATTACCAGCGAGCGCGAAGCGCTCGCTCGTCTTTCCGTGGTATATGGGAAAAATATGATTATGAGCGGCCCGGCCCGCCCCGACCCGTGGCGACGCTTTTGAGAAGCTCATATCTCTGCAACCACACGTCCGATTAACAAGCCGACTTCTTTGCTGAGCAGCCCCATCCAACCTACCCCGTTTGAGACCAGTGCCGACTCATGTGAGTGCCTACCACTGCACGTGGCGCGTGCCGCGTGAGGGGTGTTGAAAAGTGTTTTCTTGCAAAAACTCTGCAACGGCTGAGCCGATTGTGTGCAAATTTGGTGTGTGGTTAGGGACCTTTCAGCCGCCACTTTCCCACAAGTCAGGGGTGGGGTGCCTCTGCACGTGCGCACGTGCACTTATTCTGTACCTCAGGAACGGCTGAGCCGATTGTGGTCGAATTTGGTGCATGGTTAGAGACCTCTCAGCCGCCGCCTTTCCACAAGTCAGGGTGGAGTGACTTTGCACGTGCGCACGTGCACACCACTATTCTATATCTCGGGAACGGCTGAGCCGATTGTGTTCAAATTTTCTGTGTGGTTAGGGACCCTCGGCCCCCACTTTCCCATGAGTCAAATGTGGGTGCCTCTGCACGTGCGCACGTGCGCACCCTTTTTGTATCTCAGAAACTACTTGCCCGATCAAGTTGAAATTCCCCATACATTTCCTTCGCGCTCGCTCGTTCATCGCCAACTACGGCGCCTTACTGGTTATACCATTCAGGCAATAGTAAAACTAGTAACAGCAGGGAGTGTGTCTACTGTTTTGGAATGTCAAACATATTATTTTACGGTAAGAAGCTATTGGTTTGATTGGTTGATACGATGAAATCCACATCTGGAGCCCCTTAGGTTTATTTTTCACTTATATTGTTTTTGCTTATTTTTCGTTTCGATACCTATAAGAACCACCATCACAGCACTATCGCAAGACAATGTTGTGTAAACAGCGCACCGAAGACAATAAAATTACGGCCACATCATGCAAGATAGAGACAAGTTTTGCACAGCATGTTCTTGACACTGAACTTTATTATGTGCAAGTTTCGTAGCTCTAAATTGATATCTTCGTCGAAAAATGGCCACCAAGCGTTGCGAGTAGGAGGACAGACGGTACTGTTCGGCTGCTGCTATCAGCGCGCCGGAGCTGTGTTGTCGAACTGCTATTGGCCGGCGCTAACGATATGCTAGCAAATGTGGATCCATATTTCGATATTAGCAATGCTTCTAGTAGTGGTAAGCCCTCTGAAGTCTACCCGATAATTTGTTGCTACCAGCCAGTTCCTGGGGTCTTTGAAATATCTCAGCAACTAGGGTGACCGATGAATCTGGAGAAATGAAGTCATGGTTCAATTAATAAAATTATGTTCTATAGACTAGTAACAACCCCAAATGAGCAATCTCAGTAGACTCACTGCCGTTAATGCACCCCGTGTTGCAAAGCCTTTTCCAAGTAATTTCGCTCAGGATACGGCGGCATACGCAACGAAGTTAAGTGGTTGAGCCACAGAACGCCTTGACTTGCGCTGAGAAGGCATGTCAATGTGTCATCGACTTCAGTATTTTCTGTTCTGGGCGGTTTGCTATTTTAGCAATATATGGACAAAGTAATCGTGGAAACGTTGACGTTTTCGTTGAGTTGAGACGCACATGTCTAAAACGGCGATCTTAATTAGAGGACCCTCCCATGGCGGTACAAAACACTTCTCCGAAAACAAAGAAAGATGTAATGGAATCGCGGTGCAGAAAAAAAAACTCGAATACAACACAAGAAACATTTGAGAAGAAATGCTGTGCCGCACTACACATAACTTTTGAAATACTGTTCCGCAATACACGTTCCGAAAGAAATGCTGTTTCACAGTACATACTAGTGCTAACCTGTCCGCTCCGCTGGGCGATTACTGGTGTCAAGTGGTGGTGCAAGCCAGTGATAGGCAATTAGGGATTGATAACCCGTACTAAATGTGACACCTGTCGTACCTATAATACGTTTTTGTACCCGTCATACACGCGAAGTACCCGCCAAAAACCTACGGTGCCCGACATACACCCGTAGTACCCGTTGTGCCCCTGGGGAACACGTGATAACCCCGTTATAGCCGGCACTCACCCATTATACCCGTGGAACACCTATGGCACCCGTTATACGCCCGTTAAACCCGTGACAACTCCACCCCGGCTTAGCGTATATGTTCATTGATATATGCCGTACCGTATGTCGATGACCTTCGTTTCGCAGTGATTCCGTGGTTGCTTGACATTGGTTGTGGCACTGTAGTATCCGTGGTCGGATCTGATTGGCTTTCGACTGGAGTGAAGCGATGTAAAACTCGTATCCGTAAACTGTTTTTGTACGGTAAAATAATTATTAACACCTCCTTGTATGTTAGTTACAGCACAAACCTTCGCCCACAGCTGCACAAACTAAAACTGTCTGTAACTATCGTATCAAATGCGTCGGAAATGTACGAATTATACACCACTCGGTAGTATCCGTAAACTCGTTTGAAAACCATAAAATCACGTACATCACGTGCTTATAGCAATGTGGTACTGCAATGTAGAACTACCGCTTTACTGTGTTAAATTCGTGCCGGAGAGACAGACAGACAGACAGACAGACGCTTATCAAATAGTAATATAGATTTCGTAAGCATTATTGTTTCCCCATGCACAAACAGACACATGCCTGTTGTAATATATACAATGTCTCCTGCGGCCAGCCACAACATAATCCGAGCCAAATACATATAACCATGTGTTTACAACCATAGTTGCTCTCAAAATAGATATGTACCTACTTACCACGCTAGTCGCTAATGACATCAGAACAACATCGTTAGGCAAGCATCTAATGTCTCCCTAGCCCAGTTCCAAAATATCCCTATCAATCACTCATAATGGCATCCAATGACTTGTCATTGAGACTTTTTAGCGAAAAAGAAGACGTTTGAACGTGAGCAACGTATGCCCGTCAATAACGTAAACACACGATGATTCATGACCCACGCCAGCAAACCTCGCTTGACCAATATTCACGATTTTTTCAACCTATACTACACATTACAAGATACTGGGTAACAACAAATTGCACCAAAACAGCTGTTTCACCGGGTTCTACCAAATATTATTCATTTGTGAAGGCATGCAAGGAGAATATTAAAACTGAAATTGTTTTTTAGAATGTTTCAGTTAACTTAGTACACATTAGTACAAAGTCGTACCAAGTGCAAAGTATTAGTACAAAGTAGCACACATTAGCACAAAGTCTGTATAGTATGACGTCATTACCTGTTTGTCTTTCATCAGCCGTTTGTCGCCCGCAGGCCACAGCCGCCAGGAGTCGTTATCAATGACGTCAGCAACCAAAATGTCGCCCTGCGGCAGACAGTGCGAGAGAAGACCCCAATTAGCCGTATTCAGCATCAATGTGTCCTCAACGACAGTGGCGATTCGCTAAGCGATTTAATTTGAATAAGGTATTGCCACTAGAACGTCTCCGTCTCCGGCTCGTTGTGCTGGCACGTGACATAGGAATCACATGCAGACAGGCAGATAATTGCTTCCTATCAATAGTGAGTTCGCATGAGATGAAAATAGCAAATGTGACAACCGGAAATCCCCACGGTTCAATTGTCATAATGATGGCAGGGACTCAGCAGTGCAACAATATAATGTTTTTCTCCACAATCATATTGTTATTTAACGAATTGACCTCTTCCTCTTCTACCCGGCATACAGCGAGACCCATCTCATACATATAAACCGACTCGGCGTATGCGGATTACACGTTATGTGGATGGCTTGGCAGAAACGCAACGCCTACCAGCTCCCAATTTCAGATCGTGGTGCAACAAAATGAACAGTTAATCCTTATTAGCCGGTGTCTTCGTCCGCCCGAATCGCTCTCGCTCTCTGCCTCTCCTCTGCCCTCTCTCCTGCCTCTCTCTGCTCTCTCTCTGCCTCTCTCTCTGCCTCTCTCTCTGGCCTCCTCTCTCTGCCTCTCTCTCTGCCTCTCTCTCTGCCTCTCTCTCTGCCTCTCTCTCTGCCTCTCTCTCTGCCTCTCTCTCTGCCTCTCTCTGGCTCTCTCTCTGCCTCTCTCTCTGCCTCTCTCTCTGCCTCTCTCTCTGCCTTCTCTCTCTGCCTCTCTCTCTGCCTCTTGCCTCTCTCTGCCTCTCTCTCTGCCTCTCTCTCTGCCTCTCCTCTCTGCCTCTCTCTCTGCTCTGCTCTCTCTCTCTCTCTCTGCCTCTCTCTCTGCCTCTCTCTCTGCCTCTCTCTCTGCCTCTCTCTCTGCCTCTCTCTCTGCCTCTCTCTCTTGCCTCTTCTCTCTGCCTCTCTCTCTGCCTCTCTCTCTGCCTCTCTCTCTGCCTCTCTCTCTGCCTCTCTCTCTGCCTCTCTCTCTGCCTCTCTCTCTGCCTCTCTCTCTGCCTCTCTCTCTGCCTCTCTCTCTGCCTCTCTCTCTGCCTCTCTCTCTGCGCTCTCTCTCTGCCTCTCTCTCTGCCTCTCTCTCTGCCTCTCTCTCTGCCTCTCTCTCTGCCCTCTCTCTCTGCCTCTCTCTCTGCCTCTCTCTCTGCCTCTCTCTCTGCCTCTCTCTCTGCCTCTCTCTCTGCCTCTCTCTCTGCCCTCTCTCTCGGCCTCTCTCTCTGCCTCTCTCTCTGCCTCTCTCTCCTGCCTCTCTCTCTGCCTCTCTTGCCTCTCTCTCTGCCTCTCTCTCTGCCTCTCTCTCTGCCTCTCTCTCTGCCTCTTCTCTCTTGCCTCTCTCTCTGCCTCTCTCTCTGCCTCTCTCTCTGCCTCTCTCCTCTCTGCCTCTCTCTCTGCCTCTCTCTCTGCCTCTCTCTCTGCCTCTCTCCTCATGCCTCTCTCTCTGCCCTCTCTCTCTAGCCTCTCTCTCTGCCTCTCTCTCTGCCTCTCTCTCTGCCTCTCTCTCCGCTGCTCTCTCTCTGCCCTCTCTCTCTCTGCCTCTCTCTCTGCCTCTCTCTCTGCCTCTCTCTCTGCCTCTCTCTCTGCCTCTCTCTCTGCCTCTCTCTCTGCCTCTCTCTCTGCCTCTCTCTCTGCCTCTCTCATCTGCCTCTCC